>APFE031485801.1:0-40583 GCA_000404065.3 Pinus taeda
TATATCACCAAATTTCTATACGAAATACTACTAAACCCAGGAAATGGTTTGTAGGATGCTACATAGCATGTGGAAGATACACCTCCAACGATCTTCCTAGTTTTACTTGACTATTAGAGGGAAAGATCAGGGGGGGACTTCTTGAGGAGGACAATTCAAGGCTAGGAGGAATGTGGAAGCCTTTGACCTAATTTTGAAATAACACTAGATAAGTACTTTTACCTAGAGGTAAGTAGAGATATGTGACTAAATAAATGTTTACATATTAAATTAGCATTGTGGTTGCAAGATGACAATAATTAGGAATAGGTGAAAAATTAGAGAAAATTGTCTTGTAGATGAAAGTAGAAGAAAAGCAGAATTGGTGTTCTTAAAAACAATAAAGAAAAATAATGTTTACTATGGTTAATAAAGTTGGATGAAAAGGAACCAAACTCTAGATACATGTGGTTATATGATAGGAAAAATCAGTAGCAAGAAGCAAAAATTTGACTGAAAAGTTAAAGATTGTTTTAAAAAGAAAATAATGTTGTATTTTCCTTCAATACTACTTACTATATAGTAAGATACTTAGTATTGTAAGGTAAATTTTGGGGCTTTTGAACCTAGGTTGAAACTCTTAAAATACTAAAGGGAAATACCCCCATCAGGGTTTTCATAGAGTTGGTCCTGAGTTGTGTAAAATAGGTCGCATGGACTAAATAAGGGTTTTTCGGTTACAGGTAACGATTGAACCCTCGACTAGAAACAATATATATATGTGTGTGTGTGTGTGTGTGTGTGTGTGTGTGTAACCTATGTTAAATTTTCTTAGGCTATATTTTTATTTCTTGTAGATAAATGCATTTTAAACTTTTTCATCATTTACATATCACATTCACCCCATAACATCTTAACATAATTAAAAATTATGCAGAAAATACAATAACAACATTGCAGGAGAACATAAAGGAAAAAAAACAACAAAAAATGTGCACAAAGGGGACACCGGGATTTTGGTTAGAGACCATAGAAAAATCCAACGAGGGAGAAACCCATAAAAAATATTATTCTATTAGATATTCATCAATTTTGCAGCTGAGATACAAAGTGTGATAATATTGCATAAAATACATCAAACCTCCTAGACCCAACTGAAGTGAGTTCAAAACTTTGTTTGTGAACTAAATGAAAAAATTCCAAGAGAGTTCTTGCCATATCACCATTGTTATATGTAATCTTTGACTGTGGACATAAGTGTCTTCATTAATGTAATTGAATGATGAGATGAGGCCTGCCTAGAATCTGTCACAAGCTTCACTCCATCCTTGACTAGTGCACTTCAATCCTAGCTCTGATCACTATAATTAGAACCTGCATAATAAAAAAATACAATCCAAACATCTACGACATATTTGTAGCATAATATAATCAATTCATTCAATAGATCAACATGGTATTGAAATGCATGAAATCATAACATCATATATAGGAAAACAATCTACTCTTTGTATTAATAGAAATGGAGAGAATTACAACTGAAAATAGGATTTGATCTTGTAGAAGATCTCCCCAAGTTGAATTTTCATTTACTTGCCACAAAGTATGCCTCTATTTCACCCCAATGCATGGAATAATGACTCTCAAAGAAACAACATGAGGGTAGAATCAACCTGCAAAATCTAACCCCTTGCCCATGGGTGGCTATAAATATATAGATAAGGGAGGTAGTTCATGAATTCTTATCCATTTATGAATCTAGGCTTGAGATCCAAAAGTGATGGGTGGATGAGCTCAAGGGATAAGATGGTGATCTCTCCAAGGTGGAATAAAATAGGATTCAAATATTTTTCCAAGGTAAATGGTTGAAACAACCTCAAGAAGCTTCAGGATTCTTTTCATTTTTCCCAAATTTATAGAATTGACACACCTCCAAGACTGAGCAACATTCTCGTGATGAACGCAGGTGTAGAGAGAGTCAACCTAGTAGTCAACGCTGACTTCTAAATGGATATGGTGTGTTGGGCCTTAAAAGATTTTGAATTCAACAATCAAGAGCATAAACTTAGGAATTTAGTAGAGTCATGCTCAGGGCTTTGTGTAGGGATGATGAAAATATGTGAAAGTATGTGAATTTTTCCTGTTTGAAGGCTTATTGACCAAATGCGAAAAAATGGCCTATAATGGCCTATAACAGATTTCCCCCTCAAGTGCAAAGTCAGAAATGACAACTGATGACTAAAGTGCTTTACCTTATGACAAGCTAGGATCAAGAACAACAAGTGAGAGCATCATCTATTATAATACATTTAAATCATAATATCTTTGTTGAGGGAGGCATACCCATGATCAAGACATAAGCTAACATTACATGTATAATGACTAAAAGAAATGTCCATAGATGACTGATGGTGGACCCACGACTGGATGATTGTCTATATGATCATAGCCATCATACATTGTGATCTTGTATTACTCCTGAATTCATAACCCGGATGGATGAGACTAGATCTAGGATCTTCTATCTCATTCACATGACCAACCAAGGTACGAATGTAACCATGTGAATAAATGAGCTGAATTGGAACATGGTAGATACCATCTAATACTAGCCAATGATGTAATTCATTAACATACATGAGAGAAACCATCGATAATGTTAATGGGTCTCAAGGTACTCTAGTACAATATATATGGTGTGAAAGAATGATTTGATATCGAACACCACATAGAATCTTTCGGTCGAAGGCCAGTCATGTAAACCTATCGCTCAAAGCGAGGAAACTTGCCATTAATGTATGAAAGCACCAAGGTACCAAAGGGTTTTTCTAACTCAACTTCCTAGATAATGAGTTGATGTCAACAACAAGTGACCCATCGCAAGAGTTCCTTGATGTATCCCTCATGAATGAAACAAAACAAGTATAATGATTGGAAAAAAAATGATCAGAATGACGCTGATGTAGAACTAGATCAGGGAACGCCATACATGGAATGAAAGTTTAAGAGTATTGTAGAAGATAGTGACTAAATGACTTCTCTTGAACACAACAACGAGAATGATATGGAGTTGGAATCATTGAACCAAAACCAAAACATAGGCTTTGAAAAGGTATGATAAACCGAAAGACAAGAAGATTTCCCAACCTAACATCCACAGAGATGAAGTGGAAGAGTCTCATGTTTAAGAGCAATGCACTGCCATTAACAAGTGGAGTATCCCATTTTCCCAATTTCTCCAACCATTACTGGTCAGTACCTCTTTATTTTTGACAAGCTTGAGGAGGATAACATATTGTTTATTTGTATTGCATGGATAAACCTACATTATCTGAAATTCTGCCAGGAGGCATAATTCTCAAGTTAGGGTTCATTCTCTTAGCTGTGAGTGTCCCGATTTGAGATGAGATGACAAAACAAGATTTGGATTCGTCCACATAAAAGGAAGTTATGCACAAACAATTTTTTAAGCAGTAGTTGAACATTTTTCCATTGTAGACATATAAAGAGGAATGGTATAACTAATACCGGTTACAATAGTATTCCATTACTACAAGAGAAAACATCTGTCAGCTTCCATCACCATTGACGCAACTGGGTTTCCTAGATAATCCACAACTTGATACCTTGATTTTTTTTTCACTTACTAAGCTTTTTAACATGCATCTTTAATTAAAATTTTGAACTAAGAAGTCCACCAAGTGTGCGCAAGGCATAGAATAGATAGTGATTGGTATTTTTTTAAGTCGCTCTTTGATATGAAGGTCATCTTTTTGAAATTGTGGGAAAAACGTCCTGCCATGTAAAGTGTTGGATGGGATTACCATTGATTTTGATAGCTTAGATGTCAAAATGTGACAACAAAGTAATGTAAGTAATGTAATTATGGGTAAATTTTGTTTATTACCAGCGAGTGAGTTGTATAACAAGAAGAAATTATGTAACGAAGTAAGGCCATATTAATTGGGATTTCATGTGAGGTTTGTAACAATGGAGAATCATCATTGATTAATAAGTTTTCAATCCTTTGCCTCGTGGAGGTTTTGTTGATACAATATCAAGGTTTTACCACGTAACTTTTGTGCATTCTTCCTATGTATATGATTCAATTTCCATTCAGTTTTTCCTCAACATATTTCTTGTTGTGTGTTTGTTTAATGTCTCTTTAGACCAACAAATGGTATCAGAGCAAGTTGGTTAAGAGAACAGTCGGGTCTTGTTTGCACTATTGATGTGTTTAGTTGGTGTAAGAGCCGCCATTTGAAATTCATGAAGTCTATATAATTTTCTTTTAAAACAAAGGTGAAATCTTTGTGAAGATAAAAAAAGAAACAGAGCTTCTGAAAAGTCTATTGTCGCCAGAGAAATTAGGTGTCATTGAGAAAAGAGGAGAAACACTCCATAGAACTGTTGCTGGAGAGAAAGAACCTCGTCGCTCTGCTAGTGTCGCCTCATGAGAACGAAAGAACCAACCGCTTGATTGTTGACCTAGCCAGTGAGAGTTCGTGGAGCTCACCAATTGATAGCCAAGGGCCATAGAATGAGTCGCCAACAGAGTTTGCATCAAGCTCGATGTTTCTTTAGTTGTTGGAGGAGGATTGAAATCAGGAGGAGGAGTCATGGTCCACGCCAGTCTGCCTATGGGAATTCACCTGTGGAAAGTCAACTATGGAAAGTCAATTCAAGAGGAGAGACATCAATGAGAAAGGAACATTGTATGGAGCACACTAGTGGTTGAATTGACCATGTTTCCATTGTCGAAGAGAAAGGAGGACATAGAGTCGTATTGTGTCAGTTTAATCAGCAGAAAGCATTTCTGAGTCTACTAAAGCTGGGAGCGCCCAAAACAAAAGAACTGTTGGTTGTACAGACATAGAATTGTTTCTCAGAAAGTCAAGAAAGTTGGGTAATTTTTTTTCTAGAAAAAATTGTTGAAGGGTTTCTTTGGTTAAGAAAAAAAAAGGCAAAATTTTCTATTTTGGAATAGTAACAAAATATTTGAGTAAGGATTTTTTGAAGGGGATCAGATTCAATTTTTTCTTTTTAATAAATAGGTTCAATTTTTTTTTAAAGGTTCAGAATTGTAGAAAGGAATTTTCATTATTAAAAAAGACTCAAATTTCTCAAGAGGAAAACATAAATTAAGAAACCTTAAACCATTTTTTAATAAACCCTAGCTAGAAGAAGGGAAACCATAATATTTTTTTGAAGAAACCCTAGTAGGAGTATTTGTAGAAAGAAATGGAAAAATTGGCAAATGCAAAGTTCAAGGTGGAAACATTCATCGTCAAGAGCAATTTTGCTTTATGGAAATTGAAAGTTAGGGATTTCCTTATGAAACAAAGGTTGCACAAAGCATTAGATGGGGTTAAGAAGAAACCTTCTAGCATGACATATTTGAACTGGGAGGACTTGGATGCCCAAGCTCTTAGTACCATCAGGCTGTGTCAAATGGATGAATTTATTTTCAATATTGTTGAAGAAACATTGACATCAAGTTTATGGGGAAAACTGGAAGCTTTGTACATAACCAAATCTTTAACAAATAGAATTTATCTGAAAAGGAAATTGTATAGTCTTCAGATGAAGGAGGATACTTTTATTTGCCAATTGTCCGATATGGAAGTTAAATTTCAGAAAGAAGTCAAAGTTATCACATTGTTGTGTTTTCTGCCCGAGTGATGGGACCACTTCGTAACTTCTATCAGTTTGAGCACAACTAAATCTTTGAAATTTGATACAGTTGTGGGATCTCTGTTATCTGAAGAAGTACGAAGGAAGTCCAGTATTGAAACCTCTGCACCAGAATCCATGGTAGCCAAAGGTCGGTCAAAGGAAAGAAGGGAGAAAGTGGGGATTTCTTCTAGACCAAAATCAAAGGGAAAAAAGTGTAAATCCATGTTACCCTTGCTACATATTTGGACACTTTGAGGGTCAAATGTAGGCTTGGCCGGGTTGTTTTGACCAAAAAGGGACTTGTATCAGTCATCCTCCTTGTTCCCCTTCAGTCCGCTCACACTCTCATAACCCCCGTATCTCTGTTTTTCCTCCAAAACTCGGCATAAGCCCCTGTTTCCCCAAACCTCAAGGTGCTAAGTTTAAAGCCCCATAGCACTTCCACCACATGACCGCGCGCCTTCACAAAATCTTTCCCTGTCACATCAATCGAAAACCTGTGTGATCATATCCGTGCCGTCCGATCAACTCCGCTGTGATCGGATGGCATCCGCTCCTCCCGCACCCACAAACCAATTGCACATTAACTCGTGATCAAAGTGGTTTTCATCACGTCACGTCCGCCACGCATCACAAGTTGGCTAGCATCGCTCGCCCTTGTACGATTACCGCTCACCCTCCAAAGGCGGTGTGATCAATACTGCTTACCACCAAAACCGTAGTCCCCACTCGTTAACCTCCGCACATTTCTTCCGCCCGATGGCTGTTGGATCTGTCCGCTCGAGATTCAACGACTCAGATTGTCTGCTCCCGTTTCCTCCCGATACCTCCCGCTGAGCCACATCCATTGTCCATCTACGTGATCCAACAGCTGATATCCACTCCTCGTCCTGCTCATACGTCCGCCATGCAGTCCTCTCGTACTCAACCATTCCATACTCCTGAGAGGACAAAGGTAGCCAGTGTTCAGCACTCTGCACAGTTACTCCTCAACAACTGCACTCAACAAGAAGGATGGCCGAGAAGAAAAAGGATGTGTCTCAAGCAATTAAATGCATTCAGCAATTATGGAAATTCATTCATACAACACTCCACCTGCTCGAGAAGTACAACAGAGCACCAGAGAACATCAAATTCATTCATTAAAGCGGGCAGATAGCACCAGAGACTCCATTAGGCAGTTAAAGCAGTTGGTGGTCAATTACAACCCCTCCACGCCTAGAGTAGCAGAACATCTTTGTAATGAAACTCTATATATACCCAAAAAATAGATGTAATCAAGATTGATGGTTGTTGTTTTGATGTAAGGTTCAACTTCTGGAGACTGTAATTGCTTTGATACTTGCAGCATATCGTCTTCATTTTCAGCTAATACAAGCTTATTTTGCTGTTAATTGCTCACTTTTCACTTCTATTCTATTCTAGGCTGTGCCTGTTATGCAGTTTTCATGAACTCTTGATGTTTAGCATTAGAGGAGCTGTCATCCTACCTCTGTGTTAAAATCTTGTATGTATCAGTGAATGTGTTATTCAGGTTTCTGATTACCTAGTGACAAAGAGTTTTCATCCTGTCTGTGCATTAGGAAATAGATTTGCAGACCTCTTTACTTGTTGCAATTGGCCATCACATGGTCTTGTGCATCTGCTGGAGTGGTCAGTATTCTCCATATTCACCCAACCCCTAAACTGTGAGTAATAGGTGGTCTAAAGCCATGTAGTCTGGGGGTGTTCACGCATATCTGGAGTCAAGCAAAGTAGAAGTGGTTATCTGGCTTGAACAAGCATCATTCCTTCCATTCATCCATTTCCAACATTATGTTGAGTTGGTAATGTTCCCGAGCATCTCTGAGATACAACCTAGGAGAGTTTCTTGGGGTGATAAAAAGCCAAACACTGGTACTACAACAAAGTTGGACACCTCAAGAAAGACTGTTAGAAAAGAAAGGAGTCTGAAACCCAAAGAAGGAAGCAAATCAAGTTGATTCAAATATGATTTATGAAGTTTTATCTATTGAATTGGGTATGGTAAATGAAGCTTTACCCATTTGTAATGTCTTTCAAAATTATGATAATTGATTGTTAGATTCTACTGCTTCTCATCACATGAGTCCGCACAGAAATTGGTTCACGTCATATGAAGCTGTGAATGGAAGTTCTGTGTTTATGGGTAATAATGTATCTTGTCAAACTGTTGGGATGGGAAATATAAAAATTAAAATCTACGATGATACAATTAGAACATTAACTGATGTTAGACATATACCTGAATTGAGAAAAAAAAATTATTTCTTTGGGAGTGTTTGACTCAGATGTTTACAAGTTTATAGGTAAAAATGGAGTGCCAAAAGTTTCAAAAGGTTCCCTAGTTGTTATGAAGGTAGAAAAGATTGGTAATCTTTATAGAATTAAAGGAAGTACTTAGGCCAATGAGGCAGCAACTGTATCAAAGAAGGCAGTAGAAGGTTCTCGCCTATGGCATCAGAGATTGGGTCACATGAGAGACAAGGGTCTTTAGGTACTAATGAATCACAAGTTGCTTCCTAATTTGAAATCCTTTAAGTTGGGATTTTGTAAAGATTGTGTATTTTCTAAACAATGTAAACATAAATTTAAAACTATAAGTTATAATAATAAAGAAATTTTGGACTATAATCATTCTGATCTTTGGGGACCATCTCCTACTGTATGTTATGGAGGTGCATTATACTTTTTAACATTTATTGAGGATTTCTCCTGGAAATTTTGGGTCTATATGTTAGAAAAGAAAGCTGATGTATTTAATGTTTTTAAACAATTTAAAGCAATGGTGGAAAAGAAAACATGCAAATCAATTAAATGTTTAAGAACTGACAATGGCGGTGAATTTATTTCTCTATAATTTGAACAATACTGTAAGGATGAAGGGATTGTTAGACATAAAACTATTGTTTATACTCCTCAGAAAAATGGCATTCGTGAATGTATGAATTAGACTCTTATGCAAAGAGCTAGAAGCATGATCAACAATTCTAACCTGCAAAAGGAGTTGTGGGCAGAAGCAGTATCTACTGCTTGTTATTTAGTAAATATATCACCTTTAGTTGTCACTAATTGTAAAATTTATGAAGAAGTTTAGTCGGGTCAGTCTTGTGATTATTCACATTTAAGGAATTTTTGTTGTGATGCATATGCTCTTATTCCTAAGAATCAACGCTCAAAATTAGATCCAAAATCAAAATTTTATGTCTTTGTTGCATATGATTATGTAGTGAAAGGATACATGTTGTGGGATCCTTCTTCGTGTAAGATAGTCATTAGTAGAGTGTAATGTTTGATGAGTTTTCTCTTCTAAAATCATATGTTGAAAAAATTGAACAGGAATAGGTATCACCTAATCAGCAAATTGAATTGGTGACTAAACTTTTTTCAAAAAGTTGAAAGAAAGGAAAGACTTCTGAAAAAAAAGGTGAGGAAGATGCAAAAAAAATTGTTTAAATTTCAGAACTAGTCCAGCAACTAGTCACTCTAAGAAGGTTTACAAGGGAAAGAAAAACACCCAAAAGGTATGAAGATTATGCTTCATGTTTTGCATTGATTACTGAAGATGGGGAAACTTCTTGTTATCAGGAAGAAGTGGATGATGTAGATAGAGAAACGTGGAAATAGGCTATGGACGAAGAAATGGATTCCTTAGCCAAGAACAAAACTTGAGATCTTGTAGAAATTCCTGAAGGGAGAAGTGTTGACAAATGCAAATGGATCTTCAAATTGAAGCGAAATATTGATGGCAGCATTGAGAGGTATAAGGTGAGGCTGGTAGCAAAAGGGTATTTTCAAGTTGAAGGTATCAACTTTCATGAGATTTTTCCACCAGTTTTAAAACTTGTTTCTATTAGTAATGTGTTAGCACTAACTGCAATACTTGATCTTGAGTTAGAATAGTGAGATGTTAAAACAACCTTTCTACATGATGATTTGAATGAACATATTTATATGTAAAAATCAGAAGGTTTTGTACAAGGCCACAACAGAGGATTAGTTTGCAACCTCAGGAAATCATTGTATGGCCTAAGGGAGTCTCCCATATAGTTGTACAAGAAATTTGACTCCTTCATGGTGAGCCAGAACTTTACTAGAAGTGAGTATGATCACTGTGTATACTTTAATAGTTTCAATGGAATATTCATTATCTTGATCTTGTATGTTAATGATATGATTATTGCAAGCAAAAGCATAGAAGAGAACAACAGGTTAAAGGCTCAACTCTCTAGGACGTTTTATATGAATGATATTGGAGCAAAAAAACATATCTTGGGCAAGGAGATGCACATAGACAGGAAAATTGGAAAGCTTTCCACATACAACAGATGTATGTGGAAAGAGTACTTAAAAAGTTTAGTGTGAACAATGTGAAACATGTTAATGTTCCATTAGCTTCCCATTTTAAACTTTCTTCGGTTTTGAGTCCTAGCACTAATGAAGAAAATAAGTATATGTCTTGTGTACCATATGCAAATGTAGTAAGAAACTTAATGTATGTGATGCTATCTACAAGGCTTGACATTTCACATGCAGTTAGAGTTGTTAGCAGGTTCATGGAAAATCCAAGAGAAGAACATTAGCCAATATTGAAATTGGTGCTTCGATATTTGAGAGGCACAAGTAACCATTGCATCATCTTTAATGGTAGTGAAGCATCATTCTGCAGATATGTGGATGTTGATTATGCAAGTGATTTGAACAAAAGGAGATCTACTACAGGTTATGTCTTTACTCTTGCAGGTGGAGCAATTAGCTGGATGTCAAAGCTTCAAGAAACAATTGTTTTGTCCACTACCAAAGCAAAGTATATAGCTGCTTCAGATGTCAAGAAAGAAGCAAACCGGTTGAAAGGTCTACTTGATGAGATTGGAAGCATGCAGGAGAAAATGAATGTATTCTGTGAAAGTCAGAGTGTTATTCATTTGGCTACAAATCTAGCTTATCACAACAAGACCAAACACATTGATGTAAGGTATCATTTTGTGAGACATATGCTCAATGGAGGTAAAGTAGCTCTCAATAAGGTCCATACATAAGAGAATCATGCAGACATATTCACGAAGTCAATTATAGTAGAGAAGCTTCGATGGTGTTTAGTTTATCTTAGCTTGGAGAAGAGATGATGAATGGGCATGGAAAGGGATTAGGAAAATTGTTGTCAAGGTGGAGATTGTTGAAATGTGACAACAAAGTAATGTAAATAATGTAATTATGGGTAAATTTGTTTTATTACCGGTGAGTCAGTTGTATAACGAGAAGGAGTTATGTAACAAAATAAGCCCATATTAATTGGAATTGGCTATGAGGCTTGTAACCATGGAGAATCATCTTTGATTAATAAGTTTCCGATCCCTTGCCTTGTGGAGGTTTCCTTGATACACTATCAAGGTTTTACCACATAGTTTTTGTGTGTTCTTGTTGTGTATATGGTTCAGTTTCCATTAAATTTTTCCTCTGTGTATTTCTTGTTGTGTTTTTGTTTAATATCTCTTTAGACTAATATTAGATGCCCTTAGATATTGATTTCTCAAGTCACAGATCAAACCTAAAGTCAAATTCTGACAACTAATTATATATAATATCAATTTAAAATAAATAAATATATTTAAAAGAAAAAAATATATTTTACTTACACATTCCATGATTTACACACTCAAAAGATTGCTTTGATTATTAGCCATAAGATAAATTTGTGTGGTGTAGAGACCAATGAATTTGAAAAATGTTGTTTCTCACAATTAGAACCAGGTTAATATGCTTTGCCATTGCATGGAAAGTAGGTAATGCATAGTGATGTTTTTAAATTATAAACTTAAGATTTTAATAAAAATAAAATGTGAAAAAAGTAATTAATAAGCAATAATAATAAAATAACTATAATAATAAGATATTATAATTTATTTTCAAATTTAGAAAATTTATTTTTAATAGATTTAGATATTAAAAGAAATCTTATATAATTGAGTTATGAGACCATTGAATAAATTACGTTACAATAAAATTATGTATTGGGGGCTTTCGTAGTGTATTATATTAGATATCATTTTTTGGGATTTAACTGCTTTAATTAAATCATTCATCTATGACCATTTCCATGAGAGGTAGTCATAGCTTGCTACCCCATTTACCAAGCTAAGTGGGGTTGATTGTGGGGAAAACTCCACAAATAAGCGCGCTTGAGCCAGAGGTGATTTGGGATTGGTGACCTCACAGGTAGTCCTGGTTACTAGGTGCAAGCCCCGGAAGTAATGATTGATGCTATGTGATTTATTTCACTACTTTCAATCCCACTTCTTCACCCTTGTGAGCATCACCCGATGCAATGATTGCTAAGTGGACTATTCAAAAATTATGAGAAACACTTCTTCACCCTTGTAGACATCACCCGATGGAATGAGTGCTAAGTGGACTATTCAAAAATCATGAGAATGCAATGAGTGCTAAGTGGACTATTCAAAAATCAGGAGAAAGTAGTCAATTATGACTACCTCTCATGGAAATGGTCATAAATAAGTGACTTACTTAACGTCGCTGAATCCAAAAAATAGTATCTAATAAAATTATGAACAAAACCATAAAGTTACTACCATCATGCCAATAAATAGTTAACAATAAACTTATTAATTACCCTATATAATATTTTTAGAATCACATAAAATTTAACTTAATAATTAACTAGATATATCTAATTAATCCTAATATGAAGTATTACCTGAACTAATATATCTAACCAGTTTTAGAATGATGTGTCACATTGAATTTCCAACATCAGATTTGTCACGTGGCAGTGGCCCTGCGTTGTGAGGCCTTCAGACTCCGCAACAACATAGAAAGGTGGAAAGAAAAACCCAAAATTAGTGCATAGCAGTAAAAGCGATCTTTCATTTTAATTACTGCGGTATAAAGAACCTTCACACGCCGGTGATAAAGAGTGATCGATCGGAGTGTGAAATGCAAATAACTATAAACGAAGAGCAGCCGTGAAAACCGCTCCAGCAAAATATGCCTTTATATGTAGTCATTATGAAATGCCTGCAAAATATGCGTTTACATGAAGAAGAAAAAGGCTATCTTTCATTATAAAAGAATACATATACATATGATTTTCTCCACTTGCATCCTGCTGTTTCAAAACAGTTAAAGAAACCTGTTAACTACTTAAATGCCTTCTAAGCAAGTTCTATTTCCTTATACTTTTTTCTGACTATCTCTATGCACACAACTTCTAAATTGCCCTTTGCACATAAATATGACTACCTCTATGTAGTTGTCAACCAAGAAAGCAAATTATAAAATGTCTGTATTATCCAATACTAGTGATAGCATTGCATATCACATGAGGCCCCTTATCTAAGATGACCCATCATATCATGATATATACAGACCGCTGAAGGCAGCTATTTTCAAAAGCCTTGAAGCTGGAAGCTAATCATCTCTGGATCTGCATTGAATCTTTCTTTATAGAAAATATCTGTCTCTCTATTTTGCTCTCTGGAGATATGGAAAATAAAAACTTTCTGAATTCATTGATCAACACCCTGATCCTGTTCTTCCTATTAAAAAATATCTCTTTCTATTATTTTGCTTTCTGGAGATACGGGAAATAAAAAACTTTCTTAATTCATTTATCAACACCCTGATTCTGTTCTTCCAATTAGAAAATTCAAGAGTCTCCAATTTATATTTCTCATTTGCCTATATCCTCAATTCCAATCCAAACCATTTGACACAATATAAGACACTTCTTCATGCAAGAAATTCTGCCTTGTTATTAGTTCCTTTGCTGCTAAAACAGACTAAATGGTAAAAAGCTACAACCTAAATAAATAGGTATCAGAAAACCCAAAGAGGAAAAACACAAAAATTAAGACACAAATTATTGGAGCTAATGCTCTTTTTTATTGATCACACAAATTTGAGTATTACAATGAATTCAGAAATTTACACACTCGAAATAAATCAAAATACACACTTTAAATTTGACTCGTCCTAAAATATAACTTAACTCGAAATCACTTAACATTCAAATTTTCCCAAAATATAACTTAACGTGAAATCACTCTACTGGAATCAATTAACAATTAACTAAATCTCTTCAATTTAACAAACTCTAATATGCTGGACTAATTACCATTTCTAACAGGTGCCCCATGAGTCTAATGATGTGGCCGCACGGAAAGAAAACCTAGAAAGCAAGCCCACAGATTCCTTGGGCGCCGAATGAGTTGCGATTTCTTCTATCACATAGAGACCATATTCCTTAAAATGAGCCGAAATCTTGAAGCAAGTTCCCCTCATTAAATGATACTATGTCCCTGACAAGAAGAACATGATTTAATCGTGGGTCAGGGTGATTGATATTAATATCATTTATAAACCAAAGAAAAAATATTAAATAAAAGGAAATGCATTACATGCGTTTGTGAGGATTACTCGACCCCAACCCAATATTATGTTTTTCGCTATCTCGCCGACAAAATTTGCAGGGATGAACAGACATTAGCCGAATTACTGCGAGGGGACAGCAATCTCGAATTAGGGTTCATTCGCTTTGCAATGGCAAACTGAAAATTCTCGTGAAGAGGCAGATTCGGAACCTCCTTTAGTCCTTCCAGCATCTGGACGACCTCCCCCATCGAAGGTCTACTATTGGCATCCTCCTGTATGCACTGAAAACCGATTTTCAATACTCTGATCGCTTGGTTTCTGTCAAAACCGCAATCACCCGTAAGTCTCGAGTCGATCACCTCCGTCTCTCTTCCGACGACAGCCATTGAGAGCGCCCAAGCAGGCAAGTAACACTTATCGGACTCAGCCCGTTTACTGTAGTTCTTTCGCCCCCCAATAATCTCGAGAACCACGATTCCAAAGCTGTACACATCGCTCTTCTCAGTGATGGCGCATTCCAGAAGCCACTCCGGGGCAAGGTAACCGGGAGTGCCTCTCATGGTGGTCACCACGCCGCTATCTTTTCGGCTCATGAGCGTAGCCAACCCGAAGTCAGAAACCTTGGCCACGAAATTCTCATCGAGGAGGATGTTTTGAGGCTTTACATCCAAATGAATGATCTTATACCGGCATTCCTGATGTAAGTAAGCCAAGCCACGGGCGGTGCCCAATACGATATTGAATCTAATGGGCCAGGTCAGGAACCTTATGTTACTCTCGTCGAAAAGCCATCGGTCCAAGGAGCTATTGGGCATGCGTTCGTAGATGAGGATCTTGTGAGATCCCTGCGAGCAGAAACCCAACAGTTGCACCAGATTCCAGTGATGGATTATGCCCAATATCGCAACCTCCGAGTAAAATTCCTTCGCGCCTTGCCTTGCGATCTCCAGTCTCTTCACAGCTACCATCGTCCCATTTTCAAGCACGCCTTCGTACACTGTCCCGAACCCGCCGGTTCCCAGCACCTTCCCAAAATTGTTGGTGAGCTTCCGAATTTCCTTGAACGAGAATTTCCTCGCCATCACATTCGGAATACTGTACGCAGTTCCACTTGAATGGTCTCTCCCGGAATTGCCTGATTCTGGTCGTGACCTTCTGCAAGCCCTGAAAGGATGAAAGAAAATCAAAACCAGTGCAGCTGCTAGCAAACCGACTCCGACCCCGACCCCGATAACCGTTTCGTAGGATTTCTTGCCATGCTTCGAGGCCTTTGGATTCCTCATTAAATCCATGCTTTGCACTTTGATGAAAGCAAAATTCTTCCCGTTCGAGGTCTCTGCAAGTGTCCCGAGCTGAGACGCAACGACAAAGCAAGATTTGGATTCGTCCACATAAAAGGAAGCTCTGCACGAACAATTTTTTAAGCAGTAGTCTGAGCATTTTTCCATTGTAGACATATTAAGAGGAACGGTATACCGGTTACGATAGTATTCTATTCCCAAAAGAGAAAACATCTGCCAGCTTCCATCAACGTTGGCGCAGCTGGGTTTCTCAGATAATTCACAGCTTGATCCATTGAATCTGTATTCACTTCCTATGTGATGTGTACCGTTGTTGGGACATTTACATTGTTGATTATCCTGAGAACAAACCCCATAATTGCCACAAGAGTTGGGCAATTGGCATTTGTTCATAACTTCGGACAACAGTTGGAAGGGCCCTGCAAATCCGGCTGCATATCCTCTCAGATTTCCATCATAGTCCAGTCTTATGTAGACGGCGTCTGACAATAAATTCGGCCGGGCACCACGAGAGAGATAATAATCCGGCGTAAAAGATGAAATATTACACATATTCAATGCACTGCTAGTCGTAGAGAGTAGAAACTTCAAACCGAGACTTGAAGCCGGCCATGAAATAGTCACGTTGAAGGAAATACCTGAGCAATTTTGGTCCAGAGTAAGGGCGCTCTCATTGTACACATTCCACATCCAGTAGAGCTCGGAGGAGGCAGTATCAGGTCCGTTGACATAGAGTCCCAGACCTCCAGGCCTCACTTGCAGGCTATATGTGCCATGTGAGAGATTATAAAGGGACTTTCGGCTAACGAGCGCTTGCCCTACACGGAGGTATTGGCCCAGCAAAAGCGTATCTGTGGGATTATCGCTGCTTTGCCAGAGAGTTGCGTTTGCCTTGCCAAGAATTCGAAGCGCACCTCCACCAGACAGTCTCATTCCCGTGACCTTCTTTCCGCCTGTGTTCGTCGACCATATGATTCTCCTACCAGAAGACAATAACCCGCCATTAATGGAGTCGGAAAGCACCAGATTCCCATCAGACTGCAGCTCCAGGATCCCGTTCTGTGACACGGGGTTATCTCCATTGGCAGCCCACACAACCCGACCATTTTGCTGCAAAGACGATCCGGACAGCACGATGGACAGAACATATTCATCATTTCCTGTTTGCACGAAACTCAAAAAGGACCAGGACGTGATTCCGGAAGAGAAATTCTCATGAACAATATGCGTGATGAGAAATGCAGTGGCGTTGTCTTCGTTATTGAGAAACAAGGAAGCTACCATGGTACTCACGTCGGAAACAGACCAAGTTGTGTTAATGGTGACGAATCCATCAATGCTCTGGGCATTTACCAGACAGTGGATCAGGGTAAACATGAACCAGACAGTACAGATTAGCCTGCGACAGAACCTGACTCGGGATCCTTCCATCATATTATATATGACAACTCAACAGACCGAAAAGCAGCAATAGGGCCGATAATCTGCTCCTCCGTAACCCAGAGAAAAAAAGCAGCAATAGGGCCGATAATCTGCTCCTCCGTAACCCAGAGAAAAAGGAGAGGATTGCTGTTATAATAGCCAAGGTCTAATTGATTACTTAAGAATAAATTCTCCTATTAACCAACTTTAAACAACATTATTTAAACAAATTCATAATAGTCAGTTTGCGTAATCACATTCTGGTAGTCGACCGTTAAAGTCAAAAGCACGAGTCATGCTTTTTTGGCAGCGCATGAGTTGATATGTGTGATCGGATACTTCAGACTTTAACGTGACTTCAGTGCAGATGGTCGTCCACGGTCCATGGATAAAAGCCAACCTGAACAATTCAAATGCAATAAATGCGACAAAGGCGTTAAAATGACCTGGAAATCGTTTCTGGTATCGAATCGTGCCTACCGGGGTTGGAATTTCAAAACGTACCTTTCCGTCTAAATTAATATAAACCGTTTAATTATTATCTGTCAAAATTAATGTAACCATTTAACTATTTTTTTAATAATATTTGACTAACCCCTCAAATTCCATCCCTGTACCAAATACTGAGCACCCTATTATACGAAGCGGGAGTATACCAAGGGCTCGAAAGCGGGAGTATACAAGTATTACATTATGTACTAAGTTATACATTAACAGTCTATTATTGACTTAATGTTATGGAGATATATGATAAGATAGTTTTGACTTTAACACGAGAGTACTAAAGATTCGTTTGAATGGATAAAAATGAGATATATCATTGAAATCTAACAAAGTTATATTGTTAGCTTTCTCAATGTTAAGTTTAAATATTGAAGTATGAAATAATTTTTAGATTGGAAGAAAAGGTTTAATTTAAATATATTTTAATTAAAGTAAAAAACAATAAAGATATAGTGAGACAGTGGTTCTTTGTTGCGTATAAAATTGATGCATTTACCAAAAAGTTTGTTATGTAGTTGATTGTACCAAACAAGACTATACCATTGAATTTATTGAGTATGAGTGGAAGGGGTAGATTGATTATTGCTTATGAAATTGGCCCATCTTGCTAGATAATCTGTGGACTATAGTATAGATGTAGATAAAGTAGTATTTGTGGTGTGGTTACGAGATTAATTCTATGGTGACCTTATTTGATGTATTTTGCATTAAATGCTTTTATTGGTCAGGGGCTTTTGTTTTAATTGAATTGTTTTATAAAATTATTCATTACTTATGTAGTACAAGTTTTCTATGATAATATATATATATTATATATATTATATATATTATAATTAAAATGCTAATATTATTATCTACTAAGTTAAAATATGATACCTATAATATGTTAGAATTTAGTACCTAATTATGGATTTAATATAAATACTTAATTAGGTTATATTAATAATGACTTTAGTTATTATAATTTACCTATAATCTTAATATTAATGTCGGTACTTAATTACAAGATAATAACTAAAATATTATAAGGTATAATGTTATTACCATATTTATGTGTTAAAGTTATAATATGATAATAACTATTAATAGGAGTATCACTATAATAGGGTTATTAGTTTAATGAATTATTTGGCGAATATAATTAAAGCTAATGCTATTATTAGGACTACTATAGTCGACAAGTAAAAATAATAAGGCCTTATATTATACTATATAATTTAAATATAATGGTTATAATTTATATATCTTATAATGAATCTTATAGTTAATAAGTATATGCGTTTTCAATTATACAAAATAGGAATCCTTAAAACCATCAAAATGAAAAATAAATTATTTAATATTTATCTTTAATCTTCAAAATCGATTCATAGAGATCATGGAATGATTGGATGTTAATCCATGGATCAATATAACTATCAATATCAAGAAAAGCATGAATCATTAAATCACTTTACATCTAAAATATTAATCATTAAATTACTTTTTATCTAGAATATTACATGTTACCAATGCAAACAATACACACTAACAAACACACTTTACCGAAATAAATATCAAATTAAGTTAAACTAAAGTCTTTTAAATATTTAGATATCATGATAAAAGATAAATTTATGTTTTTTTTTTCTATAAATTATATTAAATATAATTCCTATAAACCATTTATTTTAAATAGATTTTCAAACCATTATTTTAATGTTCGATATGACTCAAACAATTGTTTGAATGTTTGATATGACTTTGGTAAATTTACATTAACAATAAAAATAAATAAATAAAATGAATTAAAAAACCACACACCACTTAAGTTTGACCCCTCTCTTTTGATTTATTATAATAATGCAATTTGTAATAGATGAAGCTTATCTACGTATAATAGTGTGCATGAGAAGGCGACTACACAATGTCAACAAAAGATCCCATGGCAATGCACTGCAATTTGTTTTACCATTTATTCAAATAGATTTTTATGTTACATGAATTTTTTTAGTTTTTGCTTTCTTAAAATTTTAATTAATATAGTTTAAAATAAAATAAAAAATTGTGAAATTAATGTATTATTATTTGAATATTTCAATTATTTTTAAAATATTAATTTTATTTAATTAAAATGGGTTTTAAGCTTAAGAGAAAAAAATAATTTAAGTTATATATATATATAATATATATATATATATATAGATAACTTTTCGATTTCTATAATTAAATATAAAATATTTTGCTAATAAAAAGTGGCAATCGTAGTCAATGGTTTCACAAAAAATGTTTACATAGTTCTATTATTATGTATGGAAAATAGTGCTCTAACATCGAAATAGATTAGGTAGATAATGCATTTATGAAACCTGTCAATATGTTATGTTTCTATGGGGAAATACAAACTGGTGAGAGATTACACAAAGTTTAATGAATCCATGCTGCATTGAATGGATTTGTTGCTTGGGCTAGGTTTAATGGAAAATGATTTTAGTTTCATTTTTACAGTAATAATAATTTATAATTTTTATAATTTGGTTGTTAGTTATCACTTTGTTCTCTCTCATTAGTTTCCATCTTTTGGGTTTAGTTAATCTATAACACAGGAAACCAAAGACTTTTCTAGCGTTAAGGTTTGTTGTAAAAGTCTTAATATTTTTACCTTTAGGTTTTAATATTAATTTTAAGTTTTACTTTTAGTATTTAGGTTTTATCTTTAATTTTTAATTAAATATAAAAGTTTTAGTTAAATATCTAATATTCTGGTAATAAAAAAAATGATAAATCATAGCATGGTTTCAAAAAATATATTGATCTGTGAGAGTTTGGTCCATATGTAAACTAAACTAAGGAGGAGCTTCCTCAAATCCATGTAAGAAGCCAGGATTTAGTTTCCAACAACCTTAATGGTGGGATAATGGGTTTTGTTATAGAGTCGACAAGTCATTAAGAATTGAGAGCTTTTGGGCACATGCAGAAAATGGATCTTACTCCCCAAAAATTTGGGTACAAATTCCTAATGACAAAAAAAGGATGGGGAGATCCGGAATGGTGGGCCAAATTGATATGGAAACTCAAATGCCCAGCAAAAGCCAGACTATTCTTTTGGTGTATTCTAAAAAGGAAAATTCCTACATGGGATATTCTTCAAGCCAGGTATAAACAAGGGCCGGGGAGATGTCCACTATGTAAAGCAGAATCTGAGACCCTTAGACATTTGTTTCTAGCCTGTCCATCTATTAAAAAAGTGTGGGCGGAGGTCAGGAAACTTATTAATAAACAAGTTGTTTGGGAGGGGGGAAATTTTCAGGAGGTATGGGATAAATGGTGGCGCCAATATCCTGAGGGGAATATGCGAAATTTACCCCCCATCATCTGTTGGGGAGTCTGGATTGCAAGGAACAGGAGTATATTTATGGATAAGGAAACCTCAGCTAAAACAATAGCGATTCAATGCACTTCTATCCTGTCAAATATTCCTGAATCGGAGAAGGAAAGAAATCCCAGGCAGATAAGGGAGGAACAAATCAAAGAAGGAGTCCCATGGGCCTACTTTGACGGGGCATCTCAGAACAACAAAGCAGAAGCAGGGATGATCATCCACCTTAATGAAAACCAGACTTTAAAAGCTTCAGTGGGTCTAGGCATGGGGACAAATAATTATGCAGAACTATCAACTCTAAAACTTCTTCTATGTTGGCTCATTCACAGGAACATCCTCACGGTTCAGATCTTCGGAGATTCTCTAATTGTCATAAAATGGGTCAATGGTCAAAGTAGATGTCAAAATTATATGCTTAGACCTCTATTAGAAGAAATTCAGTTCTTAAAACCCTCTTTTAATGTGTTTTCAATATGCCATATATACAGGGAATGAAATGTTGCAGCAGACAAGCTTTCTAAGGAAGGTTTGCAGCAGGTTATGGGCAGCTGGAAAGTAGCAGAAGATTCTCATGGACAGATCCGTGTGTCGGATCAGCCTCCTCACACAGTGTTTTTTATTTATCATTGTAGTTTTAAAAAAAGTTTCTGTTATTTTCAAAATGCTTGCTATCATACTGGTACTATGAGATATATTGGAAACTAAGTTTCCATAGTTTTTTGAATAGTTTTTTCTATTTTCGTTTTGGGTTGTTTTCCTCATATGAGGAGTCCCAGGAAATAGAAAAAGCACTGACATCTCTTGATGGATATCGATTTTGGACTGGTTACAGTGTGTGTATGCTGAAAACATAAACTGTGTGTTTGAAGTTTTACGTTTTCAGAGGATACTTTGGTCAACTTTTGGTGCAGAAAAGACTGTATTTTTTGTAGTAGCTATATGAGAT
Organism: Pinus taeda; assembly: GCA_000404065.3. NCBI lineage: Eukaryota > Viridiplantae > Streptophyta > Pinopsida > Pinales > Pinaceae > Pinus > Pinus taeda. The sequence continues at coordinate 21,599 of APFE031485801.1, forward strand.
CATCATACAGCAAACGGAATGCCTAGGCATATACTTGTAACTTTTTATTTTGCTTAATAAAAAGTTCGCTTTTTTCCTTGGAAAAAAAATGCTAATGTAAGTTTTATTCATGCAATGAAAATTTACTAATTTTTAAAGTTTTAATTTACATAATATTGAATTTAAGCACATCTTGGAAAGTGGATCACGATACTAAATAAATTCGGATTTTAACCATTAAATTCTCTTGCCTTCACTGTACAGGTTGGCCTTAAGCATCAGACAATGCGCAATTGGCAGGTGCAATGGGTTGTTTGCTAAACGAATCACCTATCCCGGTCGTCACTATCGTTACCATAAATTAGTGGAGTCAAATATTTACAATGTGGCACATGTGCAGTAGAAAATTCTAAAACAGAGAGTAAGGGTGGTATTCAGGTCAACGTCTGTGTGCGGGTTGAAAACAATTCAGGCTATGAAAGTCAACTCTAGTCATTGGAGGAAACCAAAGACAAACACATGTGCTACTTACTAGTTGTTTGTGGGGTAGTGCCTGCTAAAATCGATGTAGGATTGTCCTAACAATAATTATGAACTATACAGTGATATGAGGTTCAACAATAAGTTTCTTGGGTGTAACCCGTGAGATGAGGGTTCAAATCTCATTGAGTATATATATGACCTGTTCTGTCTTGGCTAGAAGAGTAGGCGACCCCATAGCGGACGTCTTGGCTCTTGTTGAGGCATAAGTTTCCTACTATTGTGTGGCTTGCATGCGGTTGCACGTAGCCTAGGTTTATAGTGGCAGCCAGTTAGATTATGAACTGACAATGGATGGTACACCAACATCATTACACAATAAGACCTAAACTGGTTTAACCAATCAAAATGCAAAAAAATAAAAAATAAAAAATAAAAATTTTAATTAATTTCTAATGTTAATTTTAGAAAAAGTTGTTTATTTTTTTAATCAAACTAGGATTAATTGAGGTCAACAATATATCCAATACATTATACTGCTAGCGGTAGGGTAATAAATAGGAAAAATGTATGAAAAGATTGTGGAAATGGTTGACTTGTTCGTGTTGTCTTAGTCGCAAATATTATGTACTATATTTATATTTCAAATGTAATAAACACTAGCATAATCATATTAATAAATGTGGTTGATATATGCCATAGGCATCAACTTAATATATGTTATATTATAAATCTAATATGCTAAATTCATATATTAATATTAAATTAATTTATTAAATATTGTTAATATACTATTAATTATATTATTCATATAAAATATATTCTTAATTATTTAAATATTAAATTAATTCATTAATTATAAATAGTTAATAAGTAATTTATTAACCTAATGAAAATAATAATTAATAATTAATAATTAAATATAAATAAAGAATTTATTAATTATTAAAAAGTAAACACTAAAATAATCATGGTTGACCATGATTGACCATGGCTGACTATGGTTGACCATGATTGATATTATAAACTGAATGGATTGTTATTATAAACCCAAGGGATTGGACCCTAGTTGACCATGCTTGACGATGGTTCACAATGGTTGACTTTCATATTCCGACAATCTATGTCAGAATGTGATGTTGGACCAAGTTTGACCATGCTTGTCACAATGTGACATGGGACCATGAAACAATATTTGACAAAATGTCACCATGGTTATTGACCATGTTTGACCATGGTTGATTTTCATATTGAGGCAATCTTTGTCAAAATGCAACATTTAACCATGGTTGACGATGGTTGACCATGGTTGGCTATGATTGACCATGGTTGACCATGATAGATATTATAAACCAAAGTGAATAATAAACCTAATGGATTGATATTATAAACAAAGGGAATAGTAAACCCAATATATTAGTGTTAAAACCCCAAGGGATTATGAACCCAAATGAATAATATTAAACCCGAGGGGCTAATATTATAAACCCAAGGTATATAAACCCTAAGATAAATATTGTAAACACTAAAATAAACATGGTTGACCATGATTCACCATGGTTGGCTATGTTTTACCTTGGTTGACCATGATTGATATTATAAACCCAAGGGATTGTTATCATGAACCCAAGGGAATAATAAACCCAAGGAATTAGTACTAAAACCCCAAGAGATTATGAACCCAAGGGAATATTATTAAACCCAAGGGACTAATATTATAAACCCAAGGTATATAGACCCTAACATAAATATTGTAAACACTAAAATAAACATTGTTAACCATGGTTGATTTTATGTAGAGGAAATCCTTGCGACGATGTGACGTTGGACAAAGGTTGACCATGCTTAACCTTGGTTGATTTCATATCAAGGAAATTTTTTCACAATGTGATGCTTGACCATGGTTGAGCATGATTGACCATGTTTGACTTTATAAAACATGGTTGACAATGCTTGAAAAAGGTTGGCCATGATCGACCATTGTTGGCAAGGATTATCATACTGAGACAATCTTTGTCATAATGCGACATTGGACCATGGTTGAGACAATGATTGATTTTCATAATGAAACAACTTTTGTCACAATGCGACGTTGGCCAATGGTTGACCCTGGTTAACCATGGTTGACTACAATTGATTTTATAAAACATGGTTGGCCTTCATTGAATAATATTAAACCAAAGGGACTTATATTTTAAAGCTAAGGTATATAAACCTAAGATAAATATTATAAACACTAAAATAAACATGATTGACCATTGTTGATTTTCGTATTGAGGCAATCCTTGCACAATGTGACTTTGGACCATGCTTGACCATGATTTATTTTCAAATCGAGAGAACCTTTCTCATAATGTGACATTGGACCCTGGTTGACCATGATTGAGGATGGTTCACGATGGTTGATTTTCATATTTAGGCAATCTGTGTCAGAATGCGACGTTGGACCAAGGTTGACCATCATTGATATTATAAACGCAAGGGATTGTTATTATACCTAAGGGAATAATAAACTCAAGGGATTATGAACCCAAGGGAATATTATTAAACCCAAGGGATTAATATTATAAACTCAAGGCATATAAACCTTAATATAAATATTCAAAACAGTAAAATAAACATGGTTGACCATGGTTGAACATGGTTGATTTTCATATAGAGACAATCCTTGTCACAATGCGATGCCGGACAACAATTGCCATGCATAACCATGGTTGATTTTTATATTAAGACAATTTTTTTTCATAATGCGATGTTCAACCATGGTTTAGCATGATTGACAATGGATGACCATGTTGAACTTTATAAAACATGGTTGACCTCGCTTGACCAAGGTGGCCCATGATTGACATTGCTAACCATCATTATCATATTGGGGCAATCTTTTCATAATGCGATGTTGGACCATGGTTGAGGTAATGATTGATTTTCATATTGAAACAATCATTGTCACAATGCGACATTGGACAATGGTTGACCTTGATTTACCATGGTTGACCACAATTGATTTTATAAAACATGCTTGACCTTCATTGAATAATATTAAACCAAAGGGACAAATATTTTCAAGCCACGGTATATAAACCCTAAGATAAATATTATAAACACTAAAATAAACATGGTTGATCATGGTTAATTTTCATATTGAGACAATCCTTGTCATAATGTGACCTTGTATCATGGTTTACAGTGCTAGAGATGATTGATTTTCAAATTAAGAGAATCTTTCTCACAATGTGACATTGGATCCTAGTTGACCATTATTGACGATGGTTCACGATGGTTGATTTTCATATTGAGACAATTTGTGTCAGAATGTGACGTTGGACCATAAGGAGTAATATTATAAACCCAAGGTATATAAACCCTAAGATATATATTGTAAGGACTAAAATAAACATGGTTGACCATGATTGGCAATGGTTCACGATGGTGGATTTTCATATTGAAACAATTGTGTCAAAATGTGATCTAAACAGAAAATCGCATCCACCCATGGTATTCATCCACCCATGGAATTTCACCATGGTATTGTAAGTGGTATCCACCCATGGTCCCCTAGAAAATGGACTTCAATGAACTGTGGATTTGTGAATGACCCATAACCATGAAAAAGGAAGATCCGAGGATAGAGATACCATGTAATTCTTGTGACAAACTGTGATACTAACAATGTGCGGCCTTGTTTCTGGGAAAACTAGTGTCTTTTTGATCTGCTAGTCCCACTAAAACGGGTAGTTATCTTAGAAACAAACAATCAAAGTAACTTGTGATTTCTTTTATGTGTGATAGATGAGAGAGAAGCAAAGAGTACCAACTTGAATCTTTCGCTTGGCTCCTAGCTTGTTTCCTCTATCCCTTAATAGAGCTTGCCACTCCTTTCCTACTTGTCCCGCTTTAGAGAATACTTGTAGAGGAAAAGAAACAAAACACCATCAAAGAATAGAGATCTATAATATCATAAACAATGCAGAATCAGAAATACATTAACCATACAATTGCATTCACAAATAGCAAGATTCACAAATACACAAGTATATGGAGGAAAACTCAAATAACTTTATTGATAGTAGAAGAGAGGATTTCAACCCAACTGTCTGATCCAGAATCATCCTCCCAGTAGGAAAGCCCTCTTCACCTCATGAAAAGCAAGATCACTCAACAATACAATGTCTCAAAGAGAAACCAACAACACTTCCTTGCAAATTACAAAATTCCAGCCTCTAGATCTCTCATATGAGGGATCCATATATAGATGTCTTGCAAGGGGGTGAGTTAACTCCAGGTTTTTGATTAGTGTCATTTCACTGATAGTTCTTGGTTCCACTTGGAGATTTCTTTGATCTCTTACTCATCCCTAGGCGAATTTAGAGAGGCAAGTGTCATAGGATAAGTTTCTAGAAGATTCCATGAGCATCCACTTTGCAAACTGTCTCTGCCATTTGTCTCTTCTCGCTCATCGCACCCCACAGAAGGCTCTTTCAGTATGCATTACACTTGGCTAGTGTGCAAGCTAGTATGCATCGCACTTTGACCATGGAGTAGTCAGTATGGTCTAGTTTTAGCCAGTTCTGAGTAGTTTTTCAGGTGGAACTTATGGGAAATGATGTAATCAGTTGACCATGCTATTTTAGGGTATGAAACAACACTTTTAGGGATTAAAGAGCCCTTGGTTTATCAACATATATGATTGGGGTTGCAATGCCCAAATATGTATATAACAGCTGCCCCCCTAAAGCATGAGGTCGTAAATCTTCTAATGTCGGGTGAAATGCTTTATCATGAGGATCCAAGGTTTTTCGAACTGGAAGGTGACCTATAATAAGATACAATACAATACATCATCATCATATTATTTTCATGATCTAGCTGAGGCGGGACTTCCCATGCTCAACTTTTATAAATTCATTTTCATGTACATGGAACAAATAATCGTCTGTTGTTGCAGACTGGTGATTATTTATATGTAGAATCATCATCCCTTAGCTTGGATGATCATCTGTGCAGCTTCTGTGTACATTGGATGTCTTTATTTCCCTGAATATATTGCAGCCCGGATGGATGAAACTAGATTTGGGGTCTTCAAACTTGTTCAATCTTCACCCGATGTACTAGTTGATCCATGTGAAAATATGTTCTGAAGTTGAGCATGGAAAGAGATTGCCTGATTACCAGCCAATGATGTAAGCTGTTAATAGGTGCGAGAGGAATCACCGATAATGATAATGACCCTCAAGGTACTACAATACAATTCACGTGGTGTGAATATATGAGTCGATGTCGAACACCATGCAAAATATTTCAGTCGAAGGCCATTGATGTAAACCTATCGCCGGAAGTGAGAAACTTGCCATTGAGACATGCAAGCTTCAAAGTATTGAAAGGGTTGTTTCTAATTCAACTTCTTGGATAATGTACTGATGTCGATAAGAAGTGACTTGTCGTAGGAGGTCCTTGATGTATCCCACATCTACAACATGAAACGAAGCAAATGATTTTGTGGAGGTGAAAACGATCTGGTGATACAAGGTTCAGGAATGGCGGTCATGAAAAATGGATGGTGAAGGTATTCCAATGGATGAGGCATTAGCTAGGTGGTGAATTATTTGAATGACTTCTCTTGAACATATTGGTGACACTGAAATGGATTTGTAGCATTAACCCCAAAAGATGGATGGTGTGGAGGACCAATGGTGATATGATTGGTGAACGGAATAACCTAACCCGACTCAATCATGGTGATGGAGTGAAAGTGTCATGTTCAAGAGCGACTTGCTACCAATAAAGTTTTTTCAAGTTTTCTTCCCTTTTTTCCCCATTCATTGCTGACCAGTACCTATTTATTTTTGTCAAGCTTGAGGAGGATAACATATGCTTGTTCTATAATTTTCCCTTCGGGCAAACCTGTCACTGTGTTTTTGCAAGCCTAGCGATAGTGAAACTCGTTCTTGTTTGGGTGGACAAGTTCGTCACTATTGTTTTAACGAGTTTAAAGACAAGGATAACTCAGTCCTTTTCATGTTTAGAGAGTTTGAAAAGGGACGAAAAGGAAACTCCAATAGTCCTTTTTCATAGCATAATCCCTTAGGTCCGAAAAAGTATAAAATAATATGAAAGGGATGACTTTTCGATTGTTTTAGCGAGCCAAAAAAAACAAGCGCTCGATATTTTTTTTTGATAATCCCTCAGGTTCTAAAAGATTAAAATGTATAGGAGGGATGGCGCTTCTCTTTACTTTAACAAGTTGGAAAGGCCAATAGCTCGACAATATTTTCATATTTAGCAAGTCTAAAAAGAGCTTAAAAGAAACTCGTTTTTGAGGAACAAGTGATATTTTAGGGTAGCAGCTGGTTCCAGGTAAGTTTGGAACTTCTCAAAACATGGCAGTGAAGAGGGTGGCTAATAGAATCACTTGTCATAGTTGTTCCTCAAAAGGGTAAACAATCAAGTGGAAGTGTATGATTGGCCAAAAGAATGGAGGTGATGGAAGAACACAACCAAGGCTCAAAAGGTTGATAGCAAGGCAATCACGAGGGTCGTTTACTGAAGACGGGTTTATTTTTTAATGAGCTTGAACCTTGCGCCAACATGTACTCAGTGCTAGGTTCATTTTTTAATGAGCTTGAACATTGCGGAAACACTGCTCGTGCCAGTCATTTAAAGATGCCTCTTGTTAGTAGTTCATTTTTTAATGAGCTTGCACCATGCGAAACTTTGCTCATTTCCTTTTCATGTAGGCTAGAAATGACCAAACTACAGAGCTAACTACACTAAAGCTAAGGAACTACTAAGGTTAGGTAGGATGGTTTTGTCCTTGGTCGAGGCAAAATCCTTCCTTTTCTTTGTCTGCAGGTCATTGACAAAAGTGAATGGTGGATCAGACCGTTCACCTAACCTAAGAAATTGAACTAACCTAAGCTAAAAAGCTAAACTAAAACTTCTACAAAGCTAAACTAATTGGTCGTATTTTGCTTGCATAAAAAGGGTTGCATGCCCCCAGGTATGAAGAAAAGTAGAGCTTCCAGGTTACCATATGGAAGTCCTTGCATTTAAGCAAGATTGTTTCGTCCGCAGAGCAGACAAAACACTTCCTTGCCTTTGTCTATCGAAATAGACAAAGGTGAATGGTGTGGGTCGGCACTTCCAATCACATAACCTTCGAGGAGATAAATGTTTTAGACCAATCCCAAATCCTACAAGGAAATGGTGTTTCAGACCAATCATATAACCTACATGGAAATCTATCTTTTCAGCTAGGTTCGTCTGCTGAAGCAGACCAGGGAGCATGCCCCCTAGACTTCATTACATTCACCAAAATACTCGCGGTAATTAGGTGGATGAGATGAAGGTTGAAGAGACATTCTTGATGCGAAGAGACCATTTAGGGATGATGTTTGACTTGTAGCTGTGTTTGAACCAGGAAATGAAAGTTGGTCAATAAGCTGTACCATTTTTCCTTCATGCGGGAAACACATCGCTCGGAAGAGTGTGGAAACAATAGCTTCCATGCTACAGACATAGTCACGCCCAAGGAGTAGATTGTAATCTAATGGCCCTTGGACTACCATCATGTTCAAGTAAACAGTTTTCCCTTTCAAAGTTATGGGTAACTTTGGAAGGATCCCTAATGGTCGACTGGTTCCTTTGTTAAAACCTGACAAATTTTGATTCTCAGGCAGAAGTGATGGTGAACCAAGCGCTTTCCAAGCAGTTGAGGAAAGGTTACTCACTGGAGCCCCTTCATCTATGATGATGCCAGACACGATCATTTTGTACACTTGTACTATGATTCGGAATGGTATGCTAGATGGAAGGCGGGGTCTTGCTAGTCGATTCCAATCGAAGGAAACGACTAGACTGCTCAGAGGAGGTACCGGATAAATGGCTGGATAAACCTCCTAAACTAGGGAAATTTCCTCCTGTTGTAAAGGAACGGACAAATTTACCCCATGTTCATCAGACTCTGTATTAACAAAAAGAATTTGAACGGTGTCATTCTCATTCTCTTTGGAAATTGTATCATTTAAAGGTAGACCTTCTAAAGGAAAAACTGGGTCGACTGCCATCTCGACCTAGTGACTTGGGTCTGGTATGGACTCAGAAGGTTTGCTTTCGATGGTAGGTGTTTTGACTGACAACCGATTTACGTTAGTCGGATTTTCAACTAGCGATGGACTTGGCAAAAGTTTCTTGTATCTAGGCGAAAATCACTGTGGTGAAGCAGGATGGTTATCCAAGACACTTTTGGCTTCATCCAGAAAAGGACAATGGTGAAGGGCATGATCGCCTTCACACAACCTACAAGGAAATATGGACTTTCCTTTTTTTCCATTGACTTCATTTTCACTAGTTGATGGTGTGTTGTCAACATGATCAACAGAGGTTGATGACACCGGACGGTACAAACGGGGAGACGATTTTCTTAATATCTGTAGAATGAAAGGACAATCTCGATGAAGATGGTTCCCTTTGCAAATTATGCATGGGGATTTGGGTTTATAAGTTTCGGTGTGCGGATTTTTGTCGAATGATGCATGGTTGCCCCCTTGCTTGACTGACTTCTTCTTCTTCTTCTCCTTCCCTTTCTTCTTCTTCTTAGCTACTTGGTTTTTACCATCACTAGTTTCACCAAGCGAAGAGGAAGAAGGAGAGGGAGAAACAAACGAAGTAGAAGGTGAAGGGACAATTTCAGTATCATTTGGTTGCTGATTCGATTGCTGAGGAATTACAGTGTTTTGAATGATAGAGGTTGAGAATAGCCATACTAGCAGGCCAATTGTGATTCCTGAAAGGGACAATGTAGCCATATATGGAGCACCAATATCTCCCCAAGAAGAGAAAGGACTAGGATTTCCCCTGAGGGGAATTCCTTGATTGGTGGACTCCATTACCTCAACCTAAGATCAATGAAGGAATAGGGCTGTTGTTCCGAATTAAATAAATTTTATGACACTTTGACACAACTTGCTTTTTCAATTTTTTAAGAGTCGAGAAAAAGCTAAAGGTGACTCTAGTTGCGTTCGATTTTTAATGAGCCTGAAGTGACAAGTGCTCAGATGGACCTTTTCTTTTAGGGAGTCGAAAAGGAACGAAAGTGACTACTCTGGAAATCTAGACAGAGGGATTACCAAACCAATCGAAAAACTGAAATATACACCTTGGTGGAAAATTAAAGAGAAATTCCCAAGGACTTTACGTACGGTAGTCAATATTCACGAATGTTGTGTTCAGTGCATTGCGATCGATAGGGCGGTAGACACGACTTCCTAAGGATAAAGGATATCGGCCTATTGTGGTCTCCTAATATATACTTGGCGGTACAGGGAGCACAATTCCATATTGGCACTTATCGTATCAAAGAGGAGGAATCACCCAACCTTCAATGAAAACGATAGTTACCAGGTTTTACGACACTGGAACACATCTCTAGCCTAGATTTCTATATGTGTTGTGTTAGGTTCCAAAGCGTTTTTATGTTCATTGAGGTTTACTTTAGAGTTTATCTTTCTTAGAAGTTTGTATTTCAAGGTTCACCACGTGATGTAGATACAAAATTCCTAAATATGCAATCTAAAATGATAAACAATCGTTTGTTTTCTTTTAGCAATGAAAATCCTAGCTACTAAGGAAAGAAAAATAGGATTCTTTCAACAGAGAGCAGAGAGCACACACTAAATGCACTTTTCCTAAATCATTTTCTGCATGCAATCTGAATGCAAATGCACATGTGTGTTTGTTTTTCTGTTTCCTTAATGTGAGAATGCCAAAAGGGAAAACTAACTATAGATCTGAACTATTTTCTTCAAAGCGACACTTCAACATTTCTTTTCAAAATGAAAGGAAGACTAAAACGACACTTTCGATTTCGAATGGAAAACTATTTTTGACACTTCAAATATTGACAATTCAAATAAAATACAAGGACAAAAGTACAGTCAACTATCTAGAAGAGGAAGACTCTACAACACTCTTCTTCTTGACTCAAAACGACAGTTACGACACTTTTGAATCAAAAGACGACAGTTCGATTAAGCTACTCTTGACAAAGGAGGACTGTAAATGATGAAAAATACATAAAAAAACATTCACAATTCCCGATCAATGGAGACTGAATAATGTAAAGGAAGAAGGATTCAACAATGATATACTAATCCTAAGCAACAAAACTACTGAATAGAGTTGAAAAAAATGAGAAAAAACCAATTTCCTAGGAGGAAAAAATAATATCATTCAATCATCGCACCTGTCCTTAAGGGAAACAGGGATGCATCTCACTTGCAACACACGAGAGGTGAGATGCATACAGGCTGCCAATTACAGACAGTGTGATGGGCTAGGGAATGAAACTGAGTTTGGTTTGTGCTCAAAATTTGCATCTAAGTTTAGTTATTTCAACTAAGCTATGATAGACAGTAAAAACAAAGTATAGGGGTATGATCTTAGGAGGTTATTCAGCTACCACTAGGGCACTTAGGATGTTTGCAAGTCAGATGTTTAGTTCATAAACCAACTCGGAGATTGACTGAAGCAGTGTTGATCTACTTTGCACTTGCATAGCAAGTGCAGTTCGAAGGCTAGCTGGCTTAACTTCAGGCTCTGTCTATAGCTTATAAAGCAAACAACAATAACAAACAAACTAACTAATCGCTCCCAAGCGGAGTCACCATTTTTGTTTCTGGGAAAACTAGTGTCTTTTCGATCTACTACTCCCACTGAGACGGGTAGCTATCTTAGAAACAAACAATCAAAGTAACTTGTGATTTCCTTTATGTGTGATACATGAGAGAGAAGCAAAGAGTACCAACCTGAATATTTCACTTGGCTCCTAGCTTGTTTCCTCTCTCCCATGATAGAGCTTTCCACTCCTTTCCTACTTGTCCCACTTTAGAGAATACCTATAGAGGCAAAGAAAAAAAACACTATCAAAGCATAGAGATCTATAATACCATAAAAAATGCATACTCAGAAATACATTAACTATACAAATGCATTCACAAATAGAAAGATTCACAAATACACAAGTATATCGAGGAAAACTCAAATAACTTTATTGATAGTAGAAGAGAGGATTACAACCTAGCTGTCTGATCCATCATCATCCTCCCAGCATGAAAGCCCTCTTCACCTCATGAAAAGCAAGATCACCCAACAATAGAATGTCTCAAAGAGAAACCAACAACACTTCCTTACAAATTACAAAATTCCAGCCTCTAGATCTCTCAGATGAGGGATCCATATATAGATGTCTTGCAAGGGGGTGAGTCAGCTTTGGGCCTTTGATTAGTGTCATTTCACTGATAGTTCTTGGTTCCACTTGGAGATTTCTTTTGATCTCTTACTCATCCCTGGGCAAATTCAGAGAGGCAAGTGTCATATGAGAAGTTTCTAGAAGATTCCATGAGCATCCACTTAGCAAACTGTCTCTGCCATTTGTCTCTTCTCGCTCATCGCACCCCATAGAAGGCTCTTTCAGTATGCATCGCACTTAGCTAGTGTGGCAGCCAGTATGCATCGCACTTTGACCATGGAGCAGTCAGTATGGTCTAGTTTTGGCCAGTTCTGAGTAGTTTTTTAGGTGGAACTTTTGGGAAATGATGTAATCAGTTGACCATGATATTTTAGGGTATGAAACAACACTTTTAGGGATTAAAGAGCCCTTGTTTTATTGACATATATGATTGGGGCTGCAGTGCCCAAATATGTCTATAACAGGACTAGCAAAAGGACTTCGATGACAAGGGTTTTGTGCGGTTGACCGATAACCGTGATGTTGATTGCTGATGAATTAGCAGGTGCCTACATAGCCTAGGGTGGGAGGGTACATCTCCAAATAACCCAAGTCGAATGCTTCTATGCTGAAACTAATGAATGTGAAGTAGGTTCCTACTAAAGCAGAGTGGGAGGGCACGTCTCCAAAGGGAACTAGCTCTTATTGTTGCTCCAGATTTAAAATGGACATAAATTGATCAATATAACTCGGAATATTTATTATAACTTGTTTTTGGAAACAAAATTACTATTCTACATCTTCTCCTCTCCTTGAAATCACTATTTGGACACTCGAAAAACTCAAATTCACGCTACAATTGTTTTGTCATCACAAAAGTTTTGAAACAATAGCTGATTTTAAATTAGTAATATCTCCCTCATCCGAAATCCAATTCGACCAATTGTTTTTTGAAATTGGGTAAAATTTCAAGAGGATCTCAGATCTGTAGTCATTTTTCTGAAATTCTGCACAAAAAACTACGAAAATTGATAGGAGATCCTTCATCCACGAATTATCATTAGAAAAATTCTGCAACACTGCTGCTTTTGAATCAACGTATCTCTCTCATCTGGAGTCTGATTCGGCAGATTTTTTTTTTTTTGAATTGGGTATTTTTTAACAAGGAATCAAAATATTTTTTTTTTCCTCAAATTTTCACCAAAAATCTCATATCTGATCTGCAAACTCTCCCCCCAAAAATTTCCTACAAAACAAAATGAGAAAAAAAAATTTCTTGTCACTTTGCCTAAGAAAGTGCTCTGTGGAGGTCATAACACATGCATGAATATTTTTGAATATTTCTGCAAAACTTTGAAATTGAAATACGCATCAAACCCTCATTCCCATGGAGTCGTAAACCGGATCTGATACCACTGGTTTGGATCTTGGGGGAGGCCCCCAAGATCTAAAAAATATGCAATGCCAAAAAGAAAATGAGAGAACACATAGTGAATAAAACCACAACGAAACTCTTTTATTAAAACATATAATAATTGTAAAGGCTACGTTGTGGTGGATAATTTGTCCTTTTACAAAATGTGACTTGTTTCTTATAGCCTTTTTTGGTTACAATACCACATGTACATTCCATGGGTGGGTAAATACCATGGATGAATGAATACCATGGGTTGATGTCACATACAATACCATGGGTGGATGTCTCTAACAACACTAGTAGAAAATGGTGAAATTAGTGACTAGGTGACTAAAAATATTAGTCACCACAACATTTCCAAGTGAAATACTACCAAAAATTAGCAATATTAAGAGACCCAACTAGAAACGACTAACATAAATGACTAAGTTAGTCTCGAGTTAAAATATACGACTAGATAATAAGTAATACTACTAAAAATGACTAATGTGAATGACTAATTTAGTCCAGGAACAAAAATATGACTATCTAACCAGAACTACAATAATATAAATGAGTTGTTTATGTTAGTCATTTTAATTGTGACACTTCAACAATCTAAACTTACAAGTCATAGGGAATTCAAAGGTTGTTATAGATTGGACGAAAGGTTATACTTCCTTATACACTTCTTTATTGGATCATATGATTATCAAAGTTATGGAGCTTATTAGAATCTTTAGGGTCATATCATTTGATCACATTCATAGAGAATTAAATTCAAAGGTTGACAGATTATCGAAAATGGGAGTGGGCCAACACCTCCTATTGCAACACGAGATGACCACCTATATATGTTACAACAACCTTGCTAACTTATTTAGTGGGTTGCACATTTATTTCACATTTCTTCTTCGTCTTGCAAAGTGGTAGTTCTAAGGAGAGGGTATGAACTTTGATCAAGGCATGTTCACTTAGTACCACTACCAAGTTTCCTAATTCGTGCCACTTGTCAAATGTATTAAGTTTGCTTCACGACTTCTCATGGTGCTTAAATTACTTGTCTAAACCTCTAATTGAGACTACAACCCTCCAACATCTCTAACTATTCAAAATCTTCAACCTTTTCTAGAGTCTTCTTAGACGTGCACTTATGCCTGAAGCAAAACCTAACACTAGAATCCTGAATGTGCATGCACATTCCCTCTTTTAATGCCTCATTGAAACCACATTATCGCACTGCTTAAAATGAATTTTTCATGTCTTAAGGAAAAGCACCTACTTTGCTTCTAACAACCTAACTTACATGAATGACTATGAGAGAACTCCATTTTCTCAAGATGAAAACATAGGGTTTTAAAACCCCATTCGCGCAACAATTTGAATATATTTAACCTAAATAGGGATGTGTATCCTACTCCTTCCAAATTTGGCATATGAATTTTAATAAACTAACACTTTTTTTTTTAACTATTAGTATGTATGCCTTCATAGACTTAGCAGTCATATCGCTGCATGGAGGTGGGTCCCTTATCCCACAAACAAATGGGTCTCATACACCAATTTGGTGTCTGGTTGGTCGTGACCTTAAAATTGGATAACAATAATATATACTCTATTTTATTTTTACCCACCTAATATGCAATAACACCTAAATGTTTTCAATACAACCAAATTAAAATCACTTATTTCCTTCTAATACCTCACATCTTTCCTACATAAACTTTAATAGCAAAATCATTACATAAAAATTAAACCTTAAAATTAAATTATTATTATAATAAATACTACCTATTATCACAACCAAAAACATGTAAAAACTTATTAAAGTTATTAGATTATTATTATTTTTATTATTATAATAAATACTACCTAATATCACAACAAACAACATGTAAAAGCCTACTAATTTCTCACATACAATTAAAATATGTAAGTGAAAATAAAATATAGTATTTTTTAGCATTGGAAAATTTTAATCCTTTTTTTGAAATTTAACCTTTAATTTTGCTTTACCATACCCCTCCCAACCACAAACCAAACTGTTCAGAGTGTGGGAAACTGACATATCAGACACTTGTGAATTATGGTTCTATGACTAGTTGATCCGACATGAATCTTTAGTCCATTGATCGTGCCAAACCAAATATCGAATTCCAATTTTTCTTTACAATACCCCTCCTAACCACAAACCAAATTGTTCATACTACGGGAAAATGACATATCAGAGAGTTGTGAATTATGGTTCTACAACTATCTGACCTAGCATGAATCTATAGTCCATTGATCGCAAACCCAATATCGAATTCCACCATCGATTCTTTTGTCGATTGATCGCCGTAGATCCAGTATTGAATTCTACCATCGAATCTTCATTCAAAAACTCAGAGGCATCTATTCACGTTGTGGTTGAAAATATCTATCTTTTTGTCCTCCTCTCAATGTATTCAAGAATTGGTGAGTCATTCCTAGCTTTTAGTTCATCTTTAAAAGCATGAGACTACACTTCTGGTACAGATTAGGGTTTGATTTATACTGTAAAAACTATCCCATTCTCTCTTCCAGACATGAAGGCACAAATAAATACCAAAAATCACTTTTGTAAATTCCATTTGGAGCCCAATCTAACACTCCAAACTATTTTTCTATGGAAACCAAATCCCAACAACTGAAATTTCCATGACATTGGGATCCATATGGGTTGAGGCCTCCTTTCACTAATAAAACCATCAAGCTAGTTGAATCCATTGCCAATCTCTTCCCAGAAGACTGAAAGTAGATTGACAGCTGCCTGAGGGATATGTTGATGGTACTTTGCATTGAGATGTTTCTAGTGGAGGTTGCCGCAGTGATCCCTCAGGTGAGTCTAGCCTTTACTGCAACAAAAGCTGAGGAAACACGCATGAGTATTGCCATTTTGGTTAGGATCCATTCCTCTGCATTCGGAAGGGTATTCATGCCATTCCCAAGCTTTCCAAAGATGACATGGATGGTTTTCTATCAATGGTAAGTGCATGTTGATTAGATTTAAACAGTCTTATTCAACATTTACTATTGGATGATGCTCATTTTTGTTTACTTCAATATAACTCCATTATTGATTTCATGTCTAAGAGGTATATTGTAATGGTTATGCTTCCAAGACCATAAGAAGATCATGATGAACAATATGAAATTGTAGTTCATAAATCTCAAATTCTTGTGCATTCATTTGAGCCACTTTCTTATGTAGAAGTTGATGTTTTATAGGGAAGTTTTAAACTGCAACCATTCCTTCTGCAATTAGGACATTCAATATTGCAAAGATTCACTTTTTTAGACTTTGCTATAGAAGAAAACCTATAATCCATATCCTTAAAATTATCCTCTTGCAAATCATTTAAAATATTTTCCCTTAGTTGAAATAGAGGAATAGTCATACCAAAATCCTCCGCAAATATAACAAAGTCCTTGAAAGCCATGTTTCTAGACATTTAATCGTTTCAACTTGGCAAAGGGGATTTTTTCTGGAGGGTGCAGAGAAATTTTAGCATGCTCTTGAGATCCTTCAAATTTTCTCTTAAAATCACCTAAAATTTGCAAAAACGAAATCTCAGGGTCTTGCTAAAACCTTGAGGATGAAATTTGAACACTGATTGAATTTTTACTTACACATTGACAAGCTTCATTGATCCTAAGAACATGCAAGACAATTTAGTTTGTAATGGATTAAAAATTGAGACCACAATCTTGTTGAAACCATTGATAACTTCCCAACATCAATGCCAAATTCATGACCATTGAGCATGATAAGATTCATGTTAGAAGTAAAGCCCTTTTTCTCCTTCCCTCATACTAATTCTTATTATGAAAATAATAGTAACAACACCCATATTCCTAGTCCAAGGCCCTTTTCATGTACATTGGTAAAGACCTTGAGAGTTTTATTAGTTTGGGATAAAATAAAAGTCATCCCAAGCTACCAAGTGGTACACCTTGGAGCATATTCCAGCTAAGCTTCCCCAACCAGCAGGATAGTTGTTGGTGATCAATGACTCTTGAAAGGGGAGGTTTGATCTTGGAAGGAGTCAAAGGTTGACTGATTCTGTTCATTGAATAAATTTTATCTATGAGAGTATTCAAGGAGATTTTAAGTATGCTCACACTGTAGTCACTGTATTAGAGGTGAAGAGTTACATAGAATCATGAGTGTAGGATCTTCAATGTACTGGTGAGTTTCAGTCATGCATCATAACCGAAACTTGGTGTTGTGTCATAGATAGGTTTATAGCACAATTCCTATTTAGCCTATTAGCATACTGGTTTAGGGCACTAAATAGCCTATAGCATACTGGTTTCCATTTTGCTAATTTAGGGAACAATTCCTTGTAAGCAAGGAGGAAGAGGTGAGAATACTACTAGGTAACAAGTGGTAAGTGGGAATGTCTCACAATGTATTTGTAAACATATAATTGTAACTCGCTTTTTTAGGAGACAAAAACCCACCAATGATCCCATTTATTTTTCCATCATTTACTCCATTAATTTACTTCATTATATTTTTGACTTTATGTACTACAATATATCTACATTTGTGGCATTCCTCTTTTGTAGTATTCCTTTTATTTTTTATATTCCACTTATATTACTTGAAGGAAAAGGAGAAATTAGTTACATTTGATATCATCATACTTTTTTTGTAAGTCTTCTCATCTTTGTTTGTAAGAACATATAAGATATTGGGCAAAATCTTGCGATCTTTTAGCAACAGTTCGATCTATTGTCAATTGATTAGCACAAGCTAATGTGCATCTTTTACCCATCCAAGATAATGTGAGTTTGGATGAGTTGAGGTTGGTAACTTAATTTCCTTTTCCAATTGAATAAAGAATAGGTTATTTTGGTTTCTATTATCAATAACCATATATGCTAGTTTGTGCTTGATTTGACAGTTCTATGTACAAAGAGATTCCTTGTTGCTGGCAAGGTTATCTTTGGACATTAGCATCAAGTTTGGATCAACGTAGCTGGGATTGTTGACATTAACCTCTAAGTCTCCAACTTCTCAATAATGCCTATAAAGGAAGTAATTTTCCTTTTGGAGCTCTTTGGCCTAAATATTTGACATTCCTCATTGGAATGTGAAAGCTTCCTATGATAGGTGCCATATTTCTTCTTCCCACATTGGGTAGAGTATATGGAAAATGTTTCTCCTTTGTTCTACCCAATATTGTTGGGCTGAGTAATTAGTAAAAAGAAAATGAGGACGAAATTCCGTTCATCTAAAAGAATTGAATGGTCTTATGTAACTTGGCTTCAATCTTGGAACCAATTTGTATAAAATGTTCCAAGGAGGAAATAGAAGAAACCCTAACTTATTTATAATACTAGGGAACAACCCACAAATAATTTGGTGTAGAGAGTATATTTTGGGCCCTTTGAGTGTTGGGTTGTGTTATATTCTTTCCACGACTAACCTACGTAGTGAACCGGTGGGTTAGAGGGGGGGTTGGAGCCCCCCCTTCGCCGCGCCGATTGCGCAGCGGGGGGCAGGTAGCCCCCCTCTACGGGGTTTGGGGCAGCGCCCCGAGAAATTTTTTTTTGGACCCTATATTAGGTTGGGCGAACCTACCTATGGTTTTCGGTCCACAGTGTTTTGAACGCAATGGTTTTCGATCCATGGTATTGATGCTTCGGCATGTATAAATATGTATTGTAACATTGAAAGGAATATAATGAAAAATCAAGCTGGTAGTCTCGGTTTTGAGATCCAGTGGGAAATCTCTGTGTATATGTGTTTTATGTGTTATGCTCTCACATTTTATTTTTCCTGTGATTTAGAATTCGTATGCAGGTAATTTCTGTACGAGGTTAAAACCTACATTTGGTATCAGAGCTATTTTGGCTTCAAGGGGACGCCTTTG
>APFE031485802.1:0-27329 GCA_000404065.3 Pinus taeda
TACTCCTCATTGAAATACCTTTTAATTTCCATTCCTTAATTTTCCTCCAAGTTTTAGTTTTGAGAGAATGAGCATGTTAATATTTAGACAAATGTAATGCCATACTGCTCAAATTAAGACACTTAAATATGGAACTAACACTTAAGGAATGTAAATAACAAACAATTCCAAATTAATTAAGGAATGCAAATAACAAAAAATTCCAAATTAATTTAGTTGAGAGGCTCATTCTATAATCTAGTATGAGGATGATGTGTAATTTCGTTGGTGCGCAACTTGGAGTTGACACTTGTCCTTTAAAAAAATACTTTAAATATAAAAATATTCTCGGTTATAATAAAAACTTAAATGATTGTACATATTTGGTTAGTTTTAATTAAAACCATTAAAGTAATTAAAAAAACAACTTATATTTCTCTTAGAGAGATGGAGAATGTGTGTTAATGTTGACCTTAGTAAAATATTTTAATGCTCAGAAGGAAACACTAATTAAAGGTAAAATAATTGAGGTGTAGACTAGTCGGTTTGTGTGTGGTTTAGTCCCAAGCCCTCTTAGTCACTCATTTATCAAGTCAAAAATGCAATTTGAACAATGAAAAATTACACATGGTCTATATAGAGAGAAACATAAAACCACTATAGATCCATTTTAATCATTAATTTCTCTACATTCTAAAAGACAATTCTAAATTAATTTAATATTGAATATGTTTTTTTTATTACATTAAAATTATAGGTAACAACATGATCATTGTGTTATATTTTTTCTTCCAAAAACATGTTAATATTTTTAATACAAAATTTATACTTAAAAAATTTTCATTAACTATTTGATGAAATCTTATTTTAATCATGACTCTACAATAAAATTAATACACATTCATCTTATCATCCTACAAATCTTTAGCCAAATAACTTCTAATATTAATAAATGAATTTTATATATTAGTTGAAAGGTACGATTTGAGTTAACACCACTCGAGTCAACAAGAAAAGGAATTTTATATATTAGTTGAAAGGGACGATTTGAATAAATGAATTTTATATTAGTGCTCGGCAAGATGGACGACTTGCAGTCAAGATGGACGACTTGCAGTCAATAAGTATTAGTATTAGTTAGTTGAAAGGGACGATTTGAGTTTCATTAAAATCTTTCAATTATCAATTTTCGAGTCAACAAGAAAAGGAAAATCTCTTAAGTTCCATTAACATCTTCCAATTATAATTTATAGTTATGGAATTGAATTGTAGTCTTTCTTTAATTTAAGGAAATCAATTGTAGTAATTTCCTTAAATTAAGGAAATCAACTGCACTTAATTAATTTTTTGATTGAAGCTTCTGAAGTCATTCATAACTTTATCTCGGGTTATCTACCTTGATCTTTGGAACAGTTGACAAATAGCTATTAGAAGGTTGATGGAAGTTTGCCTATAAATTCATCTGTTTGATCCCCAAGCTAATATCTCAATCCCCTTCAGTTGCTTACACCATCTAGGTGAGAGAGCATAGTTTGGAAGTGCCTTCAGATTTTCTGTGATTTTTTTTTGATTGAATTGAAACTAAAGTGATGTTTCACTGAAGAAACAAATGAACTGTGATTTGCAGCAAGATTATCAATGGTTAGAGGTAATCCTAGGAATTGAAATTTCATTTTTGATTCTTTAAAGTATTCAGAATTTCAGGAATCTAGTTGATATCCACAATAGCCCAAACCCGCAGAAATATTTTAGTAATTCCTTAATTTTATCGATCGCCCATCTGAGGAGCCGATGGCAGCTTCCACGGATTTCATCCTCATCACCTCCACACTCATGTTCATCTTTGTTTCTGCAAACGCCCATCTTCTTCATCATTATCATGAGAAAAGTCGTGAACGACTGCAGGTCGATATAGAAGCTCTGCAAGCATTCAAAGCCTCCCTCACATATGATCCTTCTCACGCCTTGGCCAACTGGGATTTGGCTGTCAATCATGTCTGCAATTGGACTGGTGTCACCTGCAACCCTCACAAACTGCGCGTATCTGGTCTAAATCTCTACAACATGAACCTGCAAGGGACTATACCTCCACATTTGGGCAATATCTCCTTTCTTAGCGTGTTGAACCTCACTTTGAACAGTTTCTCTGGCACAATCCCGAACGAATTGGGCAAGTTGCATCGCTTAAGACGTCTGTTACTCAATGAGAATCACTTGATTTCGTCCATTCCAGAGGCTTTGAAAGATTGCACATCTCTCAGGCTGCTTAATCTGGCCCTCAATAATTTGACAGGGACTATTCCGGGTGGTCTCGGCCAATTGCAAAACCTGCGAAATATTTCACTGAGGTTCAACGGATTGACTGGGAAAGTGCCCGAATCCTTGGGAAATTGTTCTGCGCTGGAATTTCTGTTTCTACGAAATAACTTCCTTAGCGGCACTATCCCTTCTCAGCTTGGCTTGCTCGCTAGAATTAAAGGTCTGTCTCTTTCAGAAAACCAGCTCAGTGGAGGAATCCCGCCTTCACTGCTTAATTGCACGGAGTTAAGCGGATTATACCTGTATGAGAACAGGCTTACCGGAGAAATCCCGTGGGAGATAGGAACCAAGCTCTCTAAAATTGAGACTCTGGATCTTGGAGAAAACCAGCTCAGTGGAGGAATCCCGTGGGAGATAGGAACCAAGCGCTCTAAAATTGAGACTCTGAATCTTGGAGGAAACCAGCTCAGTGGAGGAATCCCGCCTTCACTGCTTAATTGCACGGAGTTAAGCGAATTATATTTGCATGATAACAGGCTTACCGGAGAAATCCCGTGGGAGATAGGAACCAAGCTCTCTAAAATTGAGACTCTGTCTCTTGCAAGAAACCAGCTCAGTGGAGGAATCCCGCCTTCACTGCTTAATTGCACGGAGTTACGCGTGTTATCCTTGATGTACAACAGGCTTACTGGAGAAATCCCGTGGGAGATAGGTACAAAGCTCTCAAATTTAGAGTATCTGCTGCTCTCGGGAAACGAATTAAACGGTACCATTCCGAAATCTGTAGGAAATTGCTCTCAGCTTTTATTTCTCGACCTCTCTGAAAATTTATTAATGGGAGGCATACCTCAGGAATTTGGAAAGCTCCGTCTTCTACAGAAACTTGGGCTTCAGGATCACTTTGGAGCACTTTCAAACTGCACTAATCTGCAAGCACTCTATCTTGGGAAAAATGATCTTAAGGGCAACTTGCCTGGAAGCATAGGCCGTCTTTCTCAAAATCTGCTTTATCTCTCTTTGTGTGGTAATCGTTTCACTGGTAAGATACCCCAGGAGATAAGCAACCTCACTGGATTGATCCTGTTAAATCTAGGTGGTAATTTGCTCTCTGGAAGCCTTCCTTCTGCACTAGGAGGGCTGTCTACTCTTCAGCTGCTGGACCTCTCCCGGAATGACTTGGAAGGTAATATACCCTATCAATTCAGTCAATTGAAAGCTCTGTATGAACTGGACCTTTCTCAAAACGCGTTTTCTGGAGAAATTCATTATGTTTTTGCAAGTTTACAGCAGCTAAGAAGATTAAATCTCAGCTATAACAAATTCAGTGGTAATATACCAGACAGCATAGGGGATTGTTCCAATCTCGAGCTTCTGGACCTCAGTTACAACCAGCTAAGCGGCTTGATGTCTTGGAAAGTGGCTAGCCTCCATAACCTACAGTTCTACATTAATGTCTCACATAATGCACTCACAGGAAGGGTGCCTGCCGAACTGGGAGGAATGCACATGGTTCAAGCAATTGATCTTTCAGCGAATAATTTTTCGGGTAGCATACCCGGCCAATTGGTGAATTGCGCTGAACTGGACTACCTTAATCTTTCTCACAATTCATTGGAAGGCACCATTCCTACATCAATCGATCAAGTTGCAGGACTTCAAGATTTGGATCTCTCTTTCAATAAGCTTTCCGGTCCCCTGCCTACCTCTATAATCAAATTACAGAATCTTACGCATTTAAACTTGTCATACAATAACTTCATAGGAGAAGTACCATCCTCTGGAGCTTTCAAAAAACTGAATTTTACATCATTCTTAGGAAACAGTGGACTCTGTGGCAGATGGATAGAGTTACCTCATTGTAAATTGACGACAAGGCACCATCATGATTCCAAAAGAAGGGTAGTTATCTTGGCCACTTCGGTTGGTTTAACTTTGCTATTGGTATTTTGCCTAGCCTTAATCATGGTTTTGATATATTTGCGTAGCAGAAAGTCTGCATTGTTGGAAACTATTTCAGCGAGATTAGGGAGGATGCTGAGGAGCCAACTCCGCGAGACGAAGATTGTAAGTGAGGAAGAGGTGAACAGAGCAACTAATGGTTTCAGCCCGGATAACCTAGTGGGGCGTGGCGGTCATGGGTCAGTGTATAAGGGCGTATTAGACAACGCCACAATCGTTGCTGTCAAAGTTATAGAGTCTGCCACACCAGGAGGTGCATACAAGAGACTGATAAAAGAATGCAAGACGTTGGGAAGAGTCCGCCATCGGAATCTGGTGAGAATGGTGGGCGTATGCTCAAGTTTGCAGGTCAAATCTTTGATTATGGAGTTCATGTCGCAGGGAAACCTGGATACGCATTTGCATTGTAGGGAAAATAATTGCAGGTTGGATCTGAAAAGACGGCTGAGCATTCTCAAGGACGTGGCCCATGGAATGGCATACCTTCACCATCACTGTTCTCCGGTCATTCTTCATTGTGATCTGAAACCTTCCAACGTTTTACTGGATGAGACGATGACTGCTCATGTTGGAGATTTCGGTATTGCACGCCTCATGAACGATTCAGCAGCAGCAGCAGCTTCAGGGGACACCTCCAGTCATGTGATCGGGTCTGTTGGTTATATTGCACCAGGTAAACACTGATACACTAGATTGATTATATGGGAAATATTTGAGTCAGTGATAAAGGTTTTATATATGAGTCACTAACAAAGGTTTTATATATAAAATTGGTTACAGAATATGGTACAGGAGGGCGCCCGTCCATGAAAGGGGACGTATACAGCTACGGCATCTTGGTACTGGAAATGATAACGGGAAAGAAGCCCACAGATGCAGTGTTACCAGAAGAAGAGCAATCGTTGCAGAGTTGGGTGGGCGATGCATTCCCCGACAGATTGTTGGAGGTGATTGACACGACTTTGGTGGAGGAGATTAGAATGGAAGAAGAGGATGAAGAACATGAATCACATGATGTAAGTGAATTTATGGGGCATGGAATTGTTGTGCTGTTGGCGAAGATAGGTGTCATGTGCAGTAAAAGAGATCCAAATGAACGACCGACTCTTCGAGATGTTGAGGCATCGCTAGAGCAGCTAGTCGCCAGAATCCATAAGAATTCAGAGACTGAGTTGAACCGCCTTGGACAGGTAACGGAGGAAGCCATTTCTGAATCTGAATCTGATTAGGGCATGTTGGGGAAGAAAATGATTAGATTACGCTGCTTCATTTAATGGTTAGTACATATATAATTAGTTCTGCATTTTCATTTGTTGTAAGTGTTATTATAGGTTTTTAATTATATCCAATTAGTTGGGATATAGTTAAATCCGGAGATATTTTCTAGTTAATTAATCTCTTATATTCTTATATGGTGAAGAGATTTGTTCAGTTAATTAATAATGTAATTAAAATATTTTTCTATCTTAAAATAACATATATTATTATTTAAATATAAATGTTTTAATATAAAATATTTTTTAATTTAAAATAATGTATATTATATTTAATTAATATAAATGTATTTTTTTAAATTTTTTCTAATTTCAATAAATATAATTTTAATCCATTATTTATTTAATATGAAATTTTTTCAGAATAGGAGAAAAACAACATATATTTTTTGGAAGATCCTTTTATAAGTTAATTTTTTTTTTATCATTAGAAATAATGATTATTGATTAAGATATTTTTTTAGTGGTTCACAACGATAATCATAGAATACAATTTATAATATTAAGTGGAAAGAGACTATATTGAAACAAAGCATATTGAAAACAATTTTATAAATAGTTTGAACAAGTTCATTTTCTTATTATCATCATAATTTTTTATTTTTATTTAAGTTTTTAAAAATAATTGTTATCAAATAGAATTTATAGTAAGCTAAAAAGTATGTATTAATTTTGGTATTTATGTATAGTTAATGGTTTAGGATTTGTTTTTTATTAGCTTATTTTATAAATAAAATTGACATGCTTTTTTTTTGTTATATAGAGATTTAATATAGTTATAAAATTCTATAATGATTTAATTTTGACAAGTGGTCAAGGGCTAATTCATGTATGATGATAGTTTAGACCATCATTTCCAAAGTTTTATTGCCAATTTAATAGTGGCCTATAACTTGTATTTCAATATTACTAGTTATTTTACACATTAATATTACAATTGGTGGTCATCATCATACTTTGGACCAACACAAGTGGGATACTCAATAGTACATTCCTAAATTGACATTTCATTTATTAAACACTCGAATATTATATGCATTGTAAATATGTATATTGATTCGTTAAATATTTTTTGTTTTATTCTTGGCAATAATGCATTTATTCTAGACTTAAGGAACCCTCAATCTTGTGTATTTGGATTTGTATTCCTAATGTTCATCAACACTTTGTGGAAGCAAAGATAGCGTGCTCAATTTACCTTGTTGTTGGTCGATTGTTGCAAGGTTTACAATATTGATGAATGTTGTCTACAAATTCTTGTGCCTTTTATTGATCTCATTATGATGGGTTGTCTATGATTCGTGGTAGTTTTCCTATATCTTTGAAAAAAATTATATAGTGGCAACTAAATATGAAATTGATATTTTATGAGAAAGGCTCACACAAATGGCTCTCAATTAACACAAAAATTTCAATCCCTATGCTCCTAATCCCATTAATGAAAGTGTAATGAATATGCTTGCTTTCTTCTTGGAATACTTCCAATGATTCTCCTTGTAAAGGATGTAATGTTTCATTTATAGGAACCTTAAGGGATCCATATATAGTAGTTGCTTCTATGTTGAAAGCTACAACTCCTATCAAGGCAAGGAGTAGTATTGTTTTGCATCCTTTGATTTCTTGAGTAAATAATGTAGCTCATAAGTTAGGATTTTCCAATGTCTATTATTCTTTGGATGATCATATTTAAGAGTTGTTATTTTTTCCTTGTTGATAATATTATAGGAGTATGTCAATGTAATTAGTCTACCTTTGACCCCTTCGATCTATTCAATTCAAATATGTATAAGTTGTAAATAAGTTATTATGATGATGGGAGTCAAACCGTATGAGCTTAAATAAATGAACCTGTGTGTAATTCATATAAATATTTCATGTCAATTCCTAGTGTATAGCTCAAGCCCAAGGCCTAACCCATGAGTGGCTAGGAATCGAATTCAGCGAAACATGTTTTTCTATGTACCATGTGGTAGTGCATACCACGATGTACTCAAGCTATGTAAATATTATTTCAAAATGTAATATAACTTGGTCCAACATTGCTATGGAGACAACATGAAAAGGGTTATGGTTTCATTAGCGGGGAAGAGGAAAAGAGGCCCAAGGGAAGGGGTATACAACAATAAGCACCAATCACCATGCACACGCCTGAGGATAGTGTTTTTTTTTTTTTCATTACATTGTGGCCAATCGATCTCATCCAATCCAATCATTTTTTATTCTCATTTAGTTGCATTGCTAACCTACAAAAAATAAACTTAAAATGTATCGATGACCCTCAATTCCTTCTTAATCATGACATTGAGTGGTGCCTCTATTGGTTATTCATGGACCATCCAAAAACATAACCTCCTATATTTGATAAATGTAACCATTTAGATTCACGTAAACACTCATTTTCCCATGTTGAGGGTATCCTACTTATGCCAATGGCATTCGTAACACAATAGTGTAAACATTATACTTTTTGAATTTTTCCTAGCTACCTTTTTTTGATAACTTTTACCCAAAATTTGGCTAGAAATTTAAAAGAATTAGTGGTTTCGCAAATGTGAGTTGTTGAGATTGCACAAGTGAGGTGTGATAGGTTTTTTCAAGGTATTGAATCTGTTAATGAATTCAAAAATGAAATTTAAGCAATGGAAATTAAAACCTAACCAACCACTACTTAGTCAAATTTCGATGATGTACTATAAAAGGTTTAAAAAGTAGAATGTTTAGAATTGTTCATTTCTAAAGGGCATATTCTTCTCCAAGTTTTCATCATTTTCTAATGCCATATGGAACATTTCCATCTATGTTTGTTAATACTTGGTGGAAGCAAAGATAGTACGCTCAATTTACCGTGTTGTTAGTAGATTGTTTGAGAGTTTACAACATTGATGAATGTTGTCTACAAATGATTACTTGTATTGATCTAACTATGATGGTTTGTCTATGATTGGTGGTAGTTCACCTATTTATTTGAAAAAAATATAGAGTGAAAACTAAATATGAAATTTATATTTTATGAAAAAGGCTCACACAGACGACTCTCAACTTACACAAAATTTCAATCCTTATATTGCTAATCCCATTAATGAAAATGTAATGAATATGTTTGGTTTCTTCTTGGAATACTAATTCTCCTTGTAAAGGATATACAATGTTTCCTTTATAGGAATCTTAAGGGATGCATGTTATGAAACCAACTCACAAAAATATAGAAATGACAAATCAACGACTTCAAAATCAGCCTCTTCAAGGGGGCAACCTCCTTTACATTACACAAATGAACAATTCTTGGATGATACAAATGACAATAGCTCCTTTCTATACATAGGAGTCTAAGTGGTCCCAATATAATCAGAGCCTACATAACAATAATATTGTAGGGGCACAACAATAACAATAGTGGGCTTCTATGGGGCACAATAATAACAACAAGGGGACTACAGGGCACAACAATAACAATAGTGGGCTTCTATGGGGCACAATAATAACAACAAGGGGACTACATGGGCACAACAATACCATAAGGGGGTTGCACTAATAACAATACGGGGCTACACTAGTAGTATAGGTACCTAACAATGCATATATAGTAGTTTCTTCTATGTTGAAAGCTACAACTCCTATCAAGGCAAGGAGTAGTATTGGTATGCGTCCCATTGGGTACTTGAGCAAGTAATGTAGCTCATACATAAGGATTTTCCAATGTCTATTATTCTTGGATGATATCTCTAGGTGTCGTTCTTTTCTCCTTGTTTATCATATTATAGGAGTATCTCAATGCTTATACTCTAGCTTTGGCCCCTTGGATCTATTTAATTAAATTATGTATAAATTGTAAATAAGTCATTATGATGAGGGTCAAAGCATATGATCTTAAATAAATGAACATATGTGAAAGTCATGTAAATATTTCATGTGAATTCCTAGTGTATAGCACAAGGCCAAGTCCCAACTCGTGAGTGGTTAGGAATCTAATTGTGCTAAACAGGTTTTCTATGTACCATGTGGTTGTACCTTCCAAGATTTACTCAATATATGTAAATATTATTTCAAAATGTAATATAACATGGTCCAATGTGGCTATGAAGAGGACATGAGGGTTATGGGGAAAACTAGTCGGGAAGAGGAAAGGAGGCCCAAGGGCAGGGGTTTATAGCAACATGAGCATCAAGCACCATGCATATGCCTGAGGATACTGTTTTATGTGATTTCATTAACTATGGCCTATTGATCTCATCCAATCTAGTGATTTTCAATTCTCATTAAGTTGTATTGCTAACCCAAAAAAAATTACCTTAAAATATATTGATGACCCTCAATTCCTTCTTAATTGTGACATTTAGTGAAGCCTCTATTGATTATTCACGGACCATCCAAAAACTTGACCTCTTATCTTTGATAATTGTAACCATTTGGATTCACGTAGGAAATCCTTTTCCCATGTTGAGGGTATCCTACTTACGCCAAAGGAAGTTGTAAAGAAATAGTCTAAACATTATATTTACTGAATTTTTCCTCAATACTTTTTTCTGATCACTTTTACCCAAAACCCAACTAGAAATTTAATCGAATTGTTGGTTTTTTTGTAATGACGGAGAAAATTCCTGGCTACAAAGGGACTAGTGCCCAGGACATCTACAAGATTTATAAAATATAATAAAATATAGGGTCGAAGAAATATACCATGAGAATAACAATGAATGATCTAATTCTAAAACCTATCTTTACAACTGGATTGGCCAAGATAAGTGAGGGTTGCAGTGCTTAGGGTGTCAATAGATTATTAGAAGCAGATGGAGAAAACAAGGCTTAATCGCTAAGGCACTTAAGAATCTCAACCTTTGTCCTTGTATAGTAAATGATGCAAAGAACAAGAAACATGGGTGAATGCTTGGTATGGTGGAGTTCCCATTAAGGGATTCAAACCAAAAATATGAGTGCCATTAATTCCAGGAAAATTCATAAAATTGATTTGAATCAACTTGCTGCGTTGTTACACTCATATTAGTGGAATAAAAACAATAATGAATGATAAAAACATAAGAAGAAAATATTTTTGCAATTACCCCAATAATTGGAATCAAAATTGGTATTTATTTTTAAGTTTCAGAGAGATGCTTTCATTACATATCATCATCAGCTTCACACTCCAAACCCCTACTTTTTACTCATTTCTGATCTTTTGCTTCTCCCCCTGCAACCGATTGTCTCAATCAGTTTCAAAAACGGATTCTTGAAACAATTATAAAAATGATTTTTTTGAAGTGTTTGGAAATAATAAAATTACAAGAAATATTAATTTAATATCATATATATTAAATATAACCCCTTGTTAAAGATAAAACTTCGGCCCTTTTAAAAACAAATCAATACAAACATATATCGGGCATTCTAATTAAAACAAAAATATTAAATCCATGCATGTCTGATCTTTGTCACACGCCATGTGGAGATGAGCTAGATGTATGGAGACCTTGGTGGCAGTGGAAAACTATGTGTGAGTCCCAGATTCGTTGTGTGTATATCATCAAAAGTCTTAGTGGTTTTATAAAATCAAAAACCATTTTTCACCACCGTCCTTCGTGGTTTTGGAAAAATGAGGTAGGGATGGTGCAATAAATCTGGACCGTCCATTAATCGTATTGTTGGTTTTGCAATACCATTTTGCGAAACCTTGAGTCTTGTTAAACTTTGGATATGTAGACCCATCAAAATTTGGTCATCTGGAAAAGGAATATAATAAACATTGATTTCTTTTGGTACTCACACAAAAGTTAACTAATTTTTGTCAACTCATGATGCTTCAAACTCTTCATCCAAGCAACATCCACCAAATCATTATGATTTTTCAACTGAGCCCATGTTGGTCAATACTAGATTTCAGAGTTTTGGAATCTCCTTTAAAACCAAAACATGAACATCTTGAAGTTGAGATAAATTCACTAGAAAAACATTATCATCACTAAGTTGAGTGCCAACATGGTCACCTATCTCAAACTCCTCATAAAAATGCAACAAATTCATTAGTTGTGCATAGAGCTTCTCTTTTCACTGCTAACCGTTTGGTTAAAACCTAAGGTATGATCTATAGTTGGTGAAACATTACAGATACATGAATCAAGATAAGCATTGATAGTACCAAGCTTCCACACAAAGAATGTATGGTCCTTTAAAATATTAGTGACCTTCAAGATTGACTCAAATCCGGAAAAAGTAGAAGTGACAATCTCTGTCTGACCCACTTAGCTCTTTCTCAAGTAGGATTCATGCCCAAAATAAGGAAACTTTCAATCATAGGGTTCCAGTTTAGAGAATGGCCTAGCAAATGTTGCAAGTAAAACTTTTACCACTTATAGGATGCATGTCTCCATCGTGTTCAATAGTTATAAGAGACTCAAACTGTTGTTCAGTTGCGAGAAAAGTACCACGTGCACTTGTCTTTTTCTTCATAAGTGTCGAAGCTTGAGAATCTCACTGGTCCCATGCATCCTTCTGTTTATCCAGCTAGGCTTGACTTGCAAGCTCTCTACTTCTCCCCAAGAAAGGTTTCCCTACACTTTTCGATAGCCATTTTAGGTGACACTTTCCATTTAGTGATTTCTTCAACATTTTCATAGTAGGATATCTCAATTTCTAATAAAGAAGCCCTTTGCATTTCAATGTTAACCAATTGTTCATGTGCCACATCAGCAACTCCTCTTTTTTGTGAAAGTGAACCAAATGCCTCCATAATTGCAGGGTTGTGGGAAATAATTGATCTTATTAATTCTATAATTACACATCCAACTAGGTGACGCACTAGTCTACGAATTTTAGTTAAGTAACCATGAAAGCTCAAATTCCTATCTTCATCTACATAAGCCATTATATCCCACCATCCTAAACCATGTCAGATTGAATTTTGTCTACTCATTCGTTGAACTAAATTCACAATTCCTAAAATAAGCATACATTTTCCAACTTGCTCCTCCAAATTAGGTAAACACCATTTCAAATTTTGGTATCCTTTATATTCTCCCGAACCTACCGTAATTCACTCTATCAAATAATTACAAGTATTAAATATCTTGCCTTTCATCTTGTTGTATAGAGCAACTTTTGTAGAACAGTTAATACCTTGACCTTCCTTGACTGCAAAATTGCACTAGTTACATGCATATTTGTTTTGAAAACAAATATCCCACATCTATGAGGCAACAATGTACCCTTTACATTTACCATCATACACAATGCCTTCCAATGCATTGTGCACATATAATGTTACTTCCACTTGGCCTTGGGCTCCTGCCTTGGTGTATTCTATGGGCTATGGTTGTAGATTGGTGGACTTTGGTTGGAGATTGGGATAAAACCCAATAATATTAATAAAATTAAAATCTCAACAAAAAATTAAAAAGGAATTTGTCAACAACTACTATATTGGGTGTAACATTAGAGATAACAATAGCACCCCCTCTTGAAATTGAAGGAGGGGTCTGCACACGAGAAGTATTAGTAGCCATACTTACCCCACTAGCATTGGCAATCAGAAAAAAAGGAGAGTGAATAGGGCTTGCTATCCTGTGAGTCAGGGTACCCATGTATGATTGCTGTAAGGAAGATAAGAAGGAATATGTGTCAAAGGAGTCACAGGAGACTCAAGGATGTCCTCAATATCAATCTTGTCTCCTAATTGGAAGAGCACCCTAGCAAGGACCAGAGTGTTTCTGTCCAAATTATGAACTGAACTAGGTTCACCCTATGGAATGAGAGCCCCTAAAGTAGGATTAATCTCCAATGTGTTAGCTTCTATTGGTTGAAAATCACCAGGAAAACTACTCCTACACCTTTTATATGAAGGCTTGACACTTGCAGGTGAAATCCCATGAAGCCTCCTAGACCAACGAACTTGTCCATCAGCCACTTTTAAATATTAAGAGGAATTTTAAAGACTCAAAAAATAAAAACTTATGGCATTCTATGGGCAAAGAGAAATCACTAAAATTCCCTAAAGATACAACCAAATAAGTAGCTTCTAAGTTTTTTTGGTGATTAGGACCAGGTACCAAAATACAAGGAAGAGAAGATAAGGACCTTCTGAAGATAATTTAGGATAATTATGGCCCAAGCCAACTAATGAAGGTATCATAAATAATTATGTTGACCTCTAAACAATAGCCTTTGCCGAAGTAATTACTCAAGCTTCGCAAGGCACCCTTCAAAAGTACTATGAAAGTGATGCAACATCTATCTCATGTATCATAGGCATCCGCCTTGTAGTCACATGTGTTGTCCCTAGGATAGGCAACTAAAGTCACCAGTTCGTGCTTAGAAGATGGGTGGAACAGTCGTGGGCGCGAGATCCAACAAGTAGGAGAGGGGGTGTCTCTCTTTCCTTGTCTTCACTCGTCCTCGTGCTTAACTCATGTGTTATAAGATCTTTCCCCGATAGTTTAACGAGATTGGATTTTCACTCTTTAATCAACTTCTATGTTTTAGTTTAGAGTGGACTTGGAGAGTTTACTCCCCACACACCTATTCGAAGGCCCTAAATTCACTAGAATAATTGACGTATCTATGAAAAAAAGAAAATCTAGTTCATTTTAGATTCGGCGCTTGATTTTATTGGTTGTTATTTATGTCACGGATAGTGGAAGTGAAACTGGTGATGTTCTGACGCAAAATAAACCAATAGAAAACTAGGTTACATGCAACTGAAACATCTTTTTCTTCAAAGAAAATTGATCTCTATAAGCTTCTATGAGGAATCTATAAAAGCAAAAACTCTTTTTTTTTTTTTTCTTTTAAACACACATACACATTCAACATCTACCAAAATAAACTATGGTTCCAACAATGACAACTACCTTAATGCATACTAGAGATTCCTAAATGCAAGATTCTATCGAATTCTCTAAACAAACAAATGTGTTCTTTCAAAGACCTAAAGCCAAAATTTGACCAAACAAGGAGAAAGAAATATCCAAGAAAAGGTCTCCCAAGCAAAGAAAATTTCAACCTCAAATGAAGATTCACACATTTTTTGGTAAGCTAAAAAAATTAGAAACCAAAAACCAAAGAAAAACAAAAAAATAGAAAGATTTCAGAGAACCAAAATACTTCACTAAACCAAAATTGCAAAGACCTTTCCCAAATAACCAAAAAGAAAGAAAATGAGACAACTTCAAGAATGCAAAGTGAAGTAATAAAAATATTGGATTATAGGAAAGTTGAGAACCAAGTCATTCTTCCAGAAGCATAGAACAGTTAGACACTTCACCAAGAAGGTCTAAAACCCAATATTAAAATACAAAAATTTAAAAAATTTCAAACCCTAGGTCGAAAAAATATTTTTGCAAAAAGAGACAATTAAACTGACACTAGCAAGAAACAAGACCATTCCAGACTGCAAATGACCTTAAGGAAGCAGAAAAACTAGGCTACATCCTTGACTGGAGGAAAAATTTGAAAAAAAAAAATTGTCCAAATATACATGATTGTTTGATAACAGATCTACATGTACAGGTGACTGTTTATGAAGAAACTAGTGTATACATGGGTTTCTTTGGTAGAAACTGCATGTGTACACTTTTGTATACAAGAAAATAAGCGTAGATGCAGAAAAATAGGGAAAAATAAAAAATACAGACCTGACCCAAAAGATCAAATAGATTTCCCAGACTACAAATGAGTCAACAATACTGGAAAAATCAAGAAAAGCCCAAATCAAGGAAAAAACAACCCTTCGAGGATACATCTCAAACAAGTCTAAACAAAGAGTGATCCATCTTGAAACAAGCAAGAGGAAAATTTTGGAAAACAAGGAGGAGATGTGGCATCTCAAGAGAATAATGCCCTAGCTTAAGAGTGGGGACAAAAACACCGATTTTTTTCAACAATATGCAAAGGGCATGAAAGTTCAAAATACTATCTGAGAACCGGAAAACCAAGAATTTGGTAGAGCACTTAAACATAGAATCTGGAGTTCTACCAGTGTGTCGCCAAGTGTTGACGCTCCATCAAACACCCTCTAAAGATTTTCCTACATTTGAATTTTGGAGCCTAAATAGGATCTTTTGATCTGTCATTCCATGGTCCCTTCATGGTCAATTGATTTTTTATTCTTCTTCTCATATTCTAAGTATCAAAATCACTTTCTCATACATGCTCATTCCTCGAATAATTTACAAATGAATGTATTTTTACGCAATCTTAGATAGGTATTGCACAACTCCTTAACGTAAGTCTTGCATAATTACTATTGATAGTGACTATGCAATAGTGTACTGTGCAACATATGTTGATGATCAGTGTGCACTCTCCATTGAAAGTCTCTCTCACTTTGGCTGCAATTGTACTACTATTCCAATGAGTATTCTCAATTATAGCTTTCACTTTCGTGGATGTCCTTTTTTCTTACTTTCATTTAAAAAAATGTTTCTGTCACGTTATCTTCACTTTTGCATGTGTCAGTTTCATTTTCTTTAACTTTTGCATGCGTCACTTTCATTTTCTTCAACTTTTGTAAGGGTCTTTTTCACTTTTTCTTGTTGTTGCAAGTGTCACTTTTAACTTTTGACTTCATGTATGCATCCCACCTTCGCACATCACTAGAGGCACTTCTAGAGCACTATTCCACAATAGATGGTCCTATATATCATGAGAATATGTGATAGCTAGATTCTTGTAGCTTAGTGCACTTTCTGGTGCCAATCGACACTTGTGTCACAACTTGTATTCTAAGTGTCGCAATGCTACATTTTAACTATCACACTTAGAAATAAGTGTTGTTTTTCTATCATGTCAAGGTATGATCATTCATTTTGAATCTTGTGTGTTTCCCTAGCTTGTATTGATGGAAGTCATGTGTGTGATCTTCATTTGAGTCTCATTAGAATGGGTTTCTTTCTCTCACTCTACTCGGCCCACACTCAGCCATTATAAATCTCTTCTTGGTCCTCTTGCCCAATGCAAGTTATGAAGGGTTTAATATTTCACTAAGTGATTAGAACTCCCTATCCATGAGCTTCATTGATGAAACCTTTTCCTATGAACTTGAGCACTAGATATTTTCTCAGGTCAGCTCCTTTCATTGTGCATTAAGAACCTTCAAAGCATAGTCACTAACCCTTGTTTCTTGTACTGACACACTTCACTGAGCTCTAATAAGTTATGCCTTGTATAGAACATGGAGAATTTCTAGTTGATAGCAAGGACTTCTCCATCTCCTTTCAATGATAAACTGCACAATACATAGGCTCCCTCTCCTTCACAATGTAGTGAGAATCCTCCTAGCAAAGTCACTTGACTTTTTGTTGCTTTCCTTAGCTAACTACACAACTCTCTCTTATAGTGAGCCTCCCTCAGCTTAGTTCACATTTCTAGTGGACAATGAGTCCACCTCTGATCTACTGCAACCCTTAATTACACTAGCATGGAAGCCTAACCCTCAAGAACTACACATTGCGTAGGTACAATGCCTAATCTTACCTTCTCTACTGAATGAAACCCATCACTGCACCATGCCTTGTTATAACTTGTCCCCCTCAATGAATTAACTAGTTCTAGTGCATAGTGAGGTCCTCCCATAGCCATTGGGAATCTAAACTATGCTATCATGGTCTCCTTCTTCCTTGAGCCCTGAGCACTGTGTCGTTTCACTCAAAAGGCTCATCAACCTTGTCCCTTGCACTTTCTCACTATGTTGGAACCTAAAGAGACCCTCCTTATAGCACATTGTGCATTCCTAGTGAGCAATGGTGTCCTCCCTCAACCACAACTAATCTCAATTGTGAAATTCTCAACAAGCCTTTTTTTCTTAGCCCTCACACAGGCTCATCACAATCAACTTCCTCCATGAGTAAAGTAGGGGTAGAATAGATTATTTCCAAACTGGTCTTTCCTTTTCATGAGTGAACTTAATTGGTTGGTGTACCACCTGAACAGGGAAAGGTGGTGCTCAAGGAAGAAACCTCTTAGACTTTGAAAACATAGCCTTGGATTATCTAGCTTGTCATATGAGAGAAGATCATTATTTGGAGAAGCACGAAGTGACTTAATGCTCAAATATTGGAGCTATTGTCTCACCATTGTAACTATGTACTTGGATCTTTCACTTAATAATTAGAAGCTCATTGGGCTAAAATACTTTTATGCATGTATCATGAATGTTGTAAGATTATTCTTTAGATGTTTGCAGTATATGATATGTTCACATGTACTAAAGAAATTGAACTACTTCATTGGCTTTGGTGCTTATCTTGTTGGATGTGTGTTGTACTTTCTTTAATGATCGTTGTGTCTATGTAAACTACTTCACTAGATAACTAATGAATCTTTTGTTGTTCTCATGTTCCTCTCTTAGGATAGCACTATTACTTTCCTTTTAGAGACTCGATGTTGTCTCCCCTCTCGTGAAAGCCTACTTTTCAAAGGTTATGTGCATACTCTCTTATGTTATTGATTGCAACTAAGGAAAACCATTGACTTATGGTGGCCAGGTCGATACTCCATATGGGGATCCTACTCCAAATGGTGTGAGGTTTAATCGGGACTTCACATCAGAGAGACCCCCTTGTATTTTGGTGGTATATAGCATAGGCAACACCACGGTAGCCTAGTGCTAGGTCAACCTGTTCTCCCTTGAACATTGTGCATGGTTACCTCTGAGAGATAGACTATGGGATAGAAATATTATTATCAACTATTGTGATAGAATTACCATCTATGTAGGCCCACCTTAAGCCTCCTAACACCATGATAGGCCCGCTTTACATGGGAACTAGTTCCTCCGCCAGATAATGCATGTCCTCCACGTCATCTTAGCCATCGTTGTGATGTAGGCTACACCACGCCATCTTGGTCCTTGTCAACCTGGGTGTTTCTCTTGTGCAACCTCTTGTGAGCTTTTGCGATGTAACCTCTCGGCATACATCATCTCAGGATTTCTCTTCCCCTTAAGCCCAGTCCCACCTACCTGCATCTATTCTTGTTGCTTGCCTGTTTAGATATTAATTACTTACTGCAAACAGACCTAGGGATGTGAACACGAAAAGGACACAGTCATGCCTACCCACCTCTTGGTTGTCGATTTCTCACATTTAGTATTGTCCCTTCATTACACTAGCCTCATGCTTGGTTATTTGTTATGACCACATGGTCAATAACCTAGATTTATTGTTGGGCCTTAAAATAATAATAATTGTGGATCCTTTGTGCTCCACCCGCATGCTTCAACTCGTCTTTGTTAAAGCTCTTAACAGAAAATTACAAGAATATTTTAATATTCTCATGAACAACCATTTTTAAAGTATCAAGGCTCGGTCCCACTTACCACATTGTCTATAAACACACATAGGTTGGATTTAGTGGTTTTTATGGGCACTTGGACCTAAATCTAGGGCTAAGGCCATTACACTGAAGGTTTTATATGACATGCCATTGGAGTTATCCCTCTTAATATTACAACAGCTTCGACCCAACCAACGAGTGTATAGTTATTTAAAAACACACATATATATACACAAGTTGCAATGTCTCTCATGAGCTTAAATATATAAACACCAACCAGATGAACAAGCCAGTTGCGCATGCCATTAAAACAAAAGGAGAGAGAATTTCAATAGAAAATATTTCTTCTTCATGCTCAGCTAATTAGATTAGTTTCAAGCTTCGAGTAAGGACAAGAGTTGAACCATTCCTTCAACAACGCAACAAAATGATAATATCACAGAGATCTACCCATATCTCAACAAACATTCCATTGTTAACCAATTTGTAGACTCTCGATGAATACATGAATAAAACATTCCTAAGATTATAATTTGGGCAC
This sequence comes from Pinus taeda, assembly GCA_000404065.3. Lineage (NCBI taxonomy): Eukaryota > Viridiplantae > Streptophyta > Pinopsida > Pinales > Pinaceae > Pinus > Pinus taeda. The sequence continues at coordinate 19,276 of APFE031485802.1, forward strand.
TTGCAATACATTTTCATGCCAATTTGACCTCCCTGGACATTAAATTCAGTAAAATAATTGCCTGATGCCAATGTATGATAAGTAAATATATTAAGCATAGGAAATCATGAGTATATTAGTCCTCTAGGGATGAACCATTCCTTGTTCATTGCTTATATCTTTAACATTGTACAGAAATTCACATTCCTAATTATTCCATAAGAATTAACCAACAAAATGAACCAATATCATCATAAGCATTAAACCCAACAAATTAATCATATGCATAAAGATACATGCATAAAGGCTTGAATATACTTATGTTATTAAAATGTGATCGATTGGGATTAGGACTTCAACTCTCCACCCAACCATATATAGTTGTAGTGAAGCCTTATTTGCAATTCTCACCCTTAAGCCAAATTCACAAGCCTGGGGTGGGGTGCTTATAGGTGCTTTTAACTAATGAAAACAATGGAAACAAGACGTCATAAGGCCATGGTTTCCTTCATCCACCAGTTAATCTCATTATAGCTCTCACAGTTCATCGATACATACATTCATGCCAACATTTCAAAATACAAAGAATCCCAGCTCACTTCTAGAAGAAGAGAGGCCACTATCAAGAAGGTTCACTAGTGGTGAAATTTTCAATTGTAAATAAATCACTGTCTAGGTGGTTCATCAATGAGTCAAGAACCAGAGTTTTATCCCAGGGAAGCTCCTAGTGGTTCTTTTAGTCGTCACAAGAACTAGGGTTTCTTCAGCCTTACAAGTAAGCCATATTGTCTAAACCATTCACACAACAATATTTTCTTAAAAGGTTCCTCACATATGATCCTTTTTCAAGGATTTGATAAAGTTCCAAAGACCACTTGATCTCTCTCTCTCAGCTTTGCATTCCCCCACACACAATAGCTCTAAACATCCTATTTGTTGCCAATACTTCATGACTTGTGTACGCGTGAGAGAAATATGGGGCATGTATTCCTTAATGAAAATATCCTCGTCACCTAACAAATTAACTACCTTGTTCTTCATACAAGTCACACAACAATCACGTCTTGACAACACAACCCTTGTTGCTCTTAATGTTTTTCCTTTTCTTTGCTTGTTATTTGAGTTGAAGGACACTTGGACTGGTTATTCCTCTTTCAGTTACATTGAATGCGTAATTGTCACAATAAATCCCTTCATTCAACCAGTACTGAGTTTTAAAAGACAACCATTTCCTCAAGCAACCCTCTTCCTCAAGTAAAGGAATCAGTGTCCCTTTCTCAGCCATTTTAAAATAATTACAATTATTTACAGAAGGGGGAAATGTTAACCAGGGTATATCAAAGTAGGGAAATGAGAAATCCTTTAGAATGTGATCCGCTTTGTGGCACCTACAACATTTGAATGGAATTCCCTCATAGTCCATAATCTGTTTTTGGAATAACCCTCAATAAGTAATGTTAAAAGTTAAATCAAACCCTCTCGCATATCCAAATTGACCATAATTCTAGAAATTTCCATTATTTTTCTTCATAGGATCTATCCACCTCCACAAAAGATCCCTATTTATCCTAGATAATCTGAAGATATATTGATATCAAAACTATATGGGAAAACCTAGGAGCCTCACCCATCAGGCCAAACCACAGATTTTCTTTGCTAGCATTGAATACATGACTCCATTTATTCAATAAGACCAGTGATGAATCAATGCACCATGTTTTGCATAACACCTACTTTGCATCTTCCACGAAGTTGAATCTTAATGAAAACCATCCCCTCCTGAGAGTTCTGACCACTAGAAACTCTTTGAGATACTTATCCTACACTGTCTTTACACATACACGAAGATTTTCTATAGTGAATTCCTTTCCATGAACACAACATACTAGTACCCTATCAGATGTTTCCATAGCATCCCCAAATTGTACTCCTTCTCCAAGAACCAAATCCTCTAGTTCATATTTTACCCTAGTACATTTTACTCTTTTTCACTTTTTTTTAGTCCTAAGCATAACCTCTAGGCTTGATTAAGCTATTGGGGTTCACCATGTCTAAGTGTACACCTTGGTCCTTCCTCTTGCACTGTCATAGATCTCCATGGAAGCACTCCCATAATTTACGCAACTTGAGAGTCCTTCAAAATTAACCCCTATTAGCTTAACTAGGAAACCCCCACTAAAAGTCTCTTCCACCCTCTAAGAGTTTCCATACCCTATCCCACCTTACTCAAAATTAGGTGAGATACCCTTAGAAAACTAAGGCTCAAAACCAGACCATTCTACCTCTTCCCTTACTAGCTCAACTTGAAAATCCCTGCTAAAATCCTATCTTGCCCTTTGTGAGATGCCAAACGCTGGCCCACCTGCATTTGAGAAACCCCTAGAAAAATAAGGCATAAAACTGGACCTTCCTAACTTTTCCCATACCTACTCAACTTCAATAAAAGACCCCTGGAAGGAACTTTCAACTAGAGTATGATCTGAATGGAAAATGGCATCCACCCATGGTATTCATCCACCCATAGTATTCATTCACCCATGGAATTTACCCATGGGATTGTAAGTGGCATCCACCCATGGTATTCATTCACCCATGGTATTTCCCCATGGTATTGTAAGTGGCATCGACACTTGGTATTCATCCTCCCATGGTATTTATCCACTCATGGAATTTACCCATGGTATTGTAAGTGACATCCACCCATGGTATTCATTCACTAGTGGTATTTACCCACTCATGGAATTTACCTGTGGTATTGTGACAAAAAAAGGATATAAGTAACAAGTTACATTTTGTAAAAGGACAAAAGGTCCACTGCAATGTAGCCTTTACAATTATTATATGTTTTAATAAAAAACGTTTCTTTGTAGTTTTTTTATTTTGTGTTCTCCTATTTTATTATGGAAAATTTGAATTTTTCAGATCTTGGGGGCCTCACCCCAAGATCCAGATCAGTTGTGGCTTGTTCCATTCACTCTAGATTTAACTCTGTATATGTGAGTTTTTCTGCAATGTCTGATGTGTCCAGTAATGGTGGGAAGTATGGTAGAAGGCATACCACATTGAACATTGGGTGCAAGCCAAGGAATGGGGGAATGCTGAGCTCAAATGCATTCTCTCCCATAGCCTTGGTAATGGTGTAAGTACCATATGGGAGTGGTCTAAGTTTCTGATAGGCTCCAGTAAGGTGTTCATTCTACAAATGAAACCAAACTTTTTCGCCCATCTGAAACTTATGTGGCACCCGATGTTGATCATGTCATTGCTTGTACTTGGCATTTTGATTTCTCGAGAATGTTGTGGACCTGTTGGCGTATCACTTTATTAGGCTCAGAAAATACGTGTGTGGATTTGGTATACATATTTGTATGAGGCATGGCAACATTAATCAGACACAATGGTTGAAATCCAAGACCCACTTGAAAGGGAAAGCAACCAATCAAGCTATGGAGAGCTCTATTATAAATGTGTTACACATATGGAAGACTCTCATCCTAGGTTCAAGGATGATTGTAGTTGTACATGTAGAGTATGTGCACTATCATCCTATTGATGACCTCCATCTAGCCATCAGTCTGAGGATGGAAAGCAGTCAATTTTTTGAACACATCCAACAAACTTCAGCCACGTGCTATGATCTCCACAGAGCACTTTCTTGGAAAAGCGGGAAGAATTTTTATTTTTTCATTTTTTTTGCAGGAATTGTTTTTGGGTGGTGAGTTTGCAGATCATATTTGAAACTTTTGGTCCAACATTTACAAAAATAAATAACATATATGTATTCCTTGCGAAAAAATACCCAAATTCAAAAAAAAAAAAATCGTCTGAATCAAAGTCGAGATGAGGGAGATATCACTGATTTAAAATAAGCTATGTTGCAGAAATTTTTCTGATGACAAATCGTGGACGAGAACTTTCCTATCATTTTTTGCAGTTATTGTGCAGAATTCCAAAAAAATTATTGTAGATATGAGCTCTTCTTGAAAAAATTCCCAATTTCAAAAAACAAATTGGTTGAATCAAAGTTCGGATGAGGGATATATCGTTGATTTAAAATCAACTATTTTTTGATAACTTTTATGACAACAAGACAGTTGTAGCACGAATCTGATTTTCCAGAGTGTCCAGGTAGGGATTTCAATCACATGGGAAGATGCAGAATGATCATTCTATTTCCAAAAATAGGTTTTAATAAAGATTCTGGGTTAAATTTATCGAGTTATGCCCATTTTAAATCTGGAGCGGCATTTGAAGCAGGTTCCCTTTGGAGATGTGCCCTCCCAACCCGCTTTAGTAGGCACCTGCTTCACATTCATCAATTTCAGAATAGCAGCATCCGACTTGGGTTCTTTGGAGACGTGCCCTCCCACCCTAAGCTATGTAGGCACCTGCTATTTCATCAACAGCCAACATCACAGTTATGGGTCAACCACCCAAAATCCTTGTCATCGAAGTCCATTTGCTAGGCCACACACTGTTAGTATCACAGTTGGTCATAAGCATTACAAGGTATCTCTATCCTTGGATATTTATTTTTCATGGTTATGGGTCATCCACAAACCCACACTTCATCGAAGTCCATTTTCTAGGCCGCACACTATTAGTATCGTTGTTGGTCACAAGAATTACGAGGTATCTATATCCTCGGACCTTCGTTTTTCATGATTATGGGTCATCCACAAACCCACACTTTATCGAAGTCCATTTGCTAGGCCACACACTATCAGTTGCATAGTTGGGTCACAAGCATTACAAGGTATCTCTATCCTCATATCTGTGTTCATCATGGTTATGAGTTAACCAAGCGAAACCCTTCTGTTTAGTGGCTCTTCATATTCAACAAAGGCTTCTCAGGAGGAACTTCACGCAATGGGGACCATTTCTTCTTTAGGAGGGAGGAATGACCCAAATGGAAAATGGCATCCACCCATGGTATTCATCCACCCATAGTATTCATTCCCCCATGGAATTTAACGATTGTATTGTAAGTGGCATCTACCCATGGTATTCATCCATCCATGGTATTTATCCACCCATGGAATTTACCCATGATATTGTAGAGTGGCATCCACCCATGGTATTCATTCATCCATGTTATTTTCCCATGGTATTGTAGGTGCCATCGACTCTTGGTATTCATCCTCCCATGGTATTTATCCATTCATGGAATTTACCCATGGTATTGTAAGTGACATCCACCCATGGTATTCATTCAACCATGGTATTTACCCACTCATAGAATTTACCTATGGTATTGTGACCAAAAAAGGCTATAAGTAACAAGTTGCATTTTCTAAAAGGACAAAAGGTCCACCATAATGTAGCATTTACAATTATTATCTGTTTTAATAAAAAAAGTTTCTTTATGGTTTTGTTATTATGTGTTCTCCTCTTTTCTTCTCGCATTTGAATTTTTCAGATCTTGGGGGCCTCCCCCCAAGATCCAAATTCGAGTATCCAAGGGGAAATAGTGGGTTAGGTCTACACTGACGTCCAAACTAGGGTCTTGAAACCCTAGCGAGGATGGCTCCTCTGGCACCGAAAATAATTCATAATTCAAATTAGGTGACATCACTAATGAAAAGGGAGGAAAACCTTATGAGACTGCCGATACCGTTTCCAAGTTGGAAGGGAGGAAAAAATCCCTACGTTTGGTGTGCCAGGTGTCACCATGGTCTCCAAATCGAGTGCATGAGTTGGCATCTTAGTCCAAATGAAGATATTATCATATGGGTCGATGGAATAATCCACCTCATCCTCCATTCCACCCTTTCTCCACACCTGTTACAACCCTAAACCATTAGCAACATCTAAGGAATGAATTGTATTGCAAACCATACATCATTTTCCGTCTAACAACCACCGACTTCTGGATCAGATACTATCAGTGTCACCTCCCTCTGACACTTTTACCAACCCTTGATTGAAACCACGATCTGACAAATACTGCATAAGGCATCTCTTAAACCACAAACCCCTATATCCATGGTTGCACATATATGTCTCCACTTTGCAAGGTTATCAACTTCACTATTTTATTTGTTTATTAAATTTTATTTCAGGAATTGGATGTTATTTTACTCTTTTAATGTATTTAATGACTATTAAAATTTCTGCAATGGCAAAGGGTAATTTTTTTTTTAAAATAGTAAATTTGAGATGTAAGTATTTAAGTTATTCATCATAAATCTTTCATTGGTTAAATTACAAGTTTACATATAAAAAAAGCCAATGAGCACTATCTCAAATCTAAGCATTTGTGGAATCCTTTTGAAATTGTGTTCCATCAGTGTGATTGGTGTTTTTCTTATCATATATACTTTTCTTCACTTTTAAGAGATAAACACAGAGACATGTACGAAAACACGATGTTTTCCTAGTTTCAGTAATAAATCAAACGAATTGTTATTCCTAATTATGCTAATAACTCCCTTTTCATGTGGTCATTCTTTCTTGTTATTTTCTTTTGCATAATGTTCACCAACTTGCGCTAACTTGTAATAGACATAAAATAAGAGGTAAAAAAACAAACGACCTTCACCAATTTTTCAATGTACAAGTGAAGTAGAAATTCCAAATCTATACTAGATGGATAGATGCATGGAGGGGAGATGAATATGGCCATGCAGAGACAAACTTTTGTTATGTCCTTCCTATTTAATTTTAAAAACATTCAAATTTATTGTTAAATTTAAAACTTTTCCTATATATAGATACATGGATAATATTTCCTATTTAAGTTTCAATCTCATATTTGATATGGGGTGTTGAACCATGAAGTACACAATGGACAAATACATGTGGGAGAGGTGGGAGAGCATGAATGTTATGTTGCTAGAAGGTTGGAGGCAGTGGATGTAGGTCATAATTTCATGGTGTCTATCTTGTATGGGATAGTAAATATTAAGCACCATGCTCTGAATTAATGATTGTTTTAATTGGTTTAATGTATTTTCATCTTATGCATTAGATGAGAATAAAATGATATTAAATGAACAAGATGAAAGGCACTAAGCCAATAATTGACTTAGTGCATGATGCTTAATACTTATCGTTTTTAAAGTGTGAGCCTGTTTTTTTTTTCTCGGTAAAAAACTAATCTATTAAAATATGTACAGAGGTCGAAAATACATCATGGTGAAACAAGTGAGAAACAGGCTCTGGGCATGACACCTGAGAGTCGATAATGCACCAAACACAAAAGCAAGAGCTCGCCCACGCAGGGGCACCAGACTAAAACCGAAACTGACCACAAAAGCAAGCCCACGCATGGGCAACAGACTAAAAACCGAGACTGACCAAAGGAGCAAGCCCACGCAGGGGCATCTGACAAAAAGGAGATTGACCACCAGAGCAAGCCCCACACAGGGGCACCATCCTTTTCCTCCCTCGCAGGGGAGACTGTTCTTACCCGATCCATTATCAAATTTCGTTACAGAAATGACAAAACAGAAAGCGAAAGAGACCATAAGCTTTGAGGTTAGAACTGAACCAAAGACAAATAGCAAATAAGACCAGGAGACCAGGCGAAAAGCCAAAAGAACCTTGAGTGCAGGCGTCTTCATTCGTCCATTTTCTCTTCCTCAATTCGGCACCACCCATAGGCTTCTCTTTCAGCATCGGTAGGAAATGTTGCTACCTCTTCCCCAGCTTCCGTCCTTTGAACGTTCTGAGTTTGCTTAGCATTTTGCGGGTCTGAAGCCGGTCCCTTTACCTCCTGCTCCTTATCAGCTTCAGGAGCCTGCGCAGCTTGCCCCGGGTTGACATTCATCCGTTGCCTTTGTTCATCCAGGGAGTCGTCATCGTCTTGTGCATTTTCGATGAACAGGATAGAGACATGCGCGCTGATCCGTGGATTATTTGTGGAGCTGGTGAAATTGAAGATGGTGGAGCCGAAGGCTGGCAAGGTAGCCGAGCTCGAAGCCCATGCATCCAAGAATTGACTGGAATGGAGGGGGTTAGCTCCAGTAGAGCGAGCGGGATTGCAGTGGCAGCAATGGCCAACATTGTCCCTGTCATGCCTGCGTGAGACTCCCCCTCTGGAAGTGCCTCGATGACTAAGCATACGCTGTCGA
>APFE031485804.1:7646-73278 GCA_000404065.3 Pinus taeda
CATCGAAGAAGCTCCTTCCTCTTCTATTCAGCTCAGATATGATCAAATCTTAAAACTAGAAGAAGAAAGAGAAAAGGCTAAGGATACCCATGCCAAACATCAGCAAATCATCAAAGCAGCTTTCGATTCAGCTTCATCAGGGTCAAAACAATTCCAAGTTGGCGATCTAGTTCTGAAATGGGATAAAGCCCATGAGGACAAAGGCAAACACACCAAGTTCCAAAAGTTGTGGCTTGGACCATTTCAGATCTGTGAGAAAATAGGCCATTCAACCTTTCTATTGCAAGATTTAACAGGTTTGAGGGAGTCTCTCCCTGTAAATGGCCTTATCCTAAAAAAGTTCTTCAATTGAGAAGGTGACCCCTTCTCCCTTCTTGTTTCTGTAGGATTTTTCTTAGTTTGTAGGTTTTAGGAAATAAAGTTTAAAGGCATATTCCATTGACCTTTCACTATATTTGAAAAATTGTCTCATAGAAATATCATGAATATTTTCTTTCAAACAATAGAACTTTCAACCAAAAGAGATAATTTTGGGAAATTAGGTATCATTGTATTCTGAAATCACAAATTAAGTTTGATCAACTCCTCCTTAGAGCATAAAAGTAATGTGAGTCATTTTCTGTTTTCAAATTGGTCTCAAAAGGTTATCAATATCAGAGATAGAAGTCAATTCAATATCAGCATCTTCAACTCTTAACCTGTCATCCATTGATTCTCAAAGAAGAGATTGTCCATCCCATTCATTAAAGATTATGATTTTTCAGAGTGTAATTCTAAAATATAAAGATATTAAAGATAAGAGGTCTTATTACAAGCCTGCTTACCATGTTCATAGGGAAATAGCCTAACTGACATTACCAATACTGCATACCAAAACAGGGTAATGGCTTGAAATTTCAAGACAAGGAGTCTCATCACGAGCTAGCTTGTTCAGTTAGATTACTACCAGTGAATGGCATTGTCAATAGCTGGCCATCAAACCAGGGCAATGGCTTTTTATCTTGTTAATAACAGAAAAAAGAAAGATGAACAAAATATGAAAGCATGTTTTGAATTCATTTTGATAATCATACTCTTAATTGGATGGGACAATGAACAATTATATGGTTAAAAGGTATCCCTGTCGAGACTATAAACGTTTGCTGGCAGCAGAGGCTCTACCTATGACAGGCGAGTTTACTATAAAGGCTGATTTGGAGAGATTTTTTCTATTTTTATCATTATAAACCAACAGAGGCCTATTTGAGACTTAAAAATGTATCAATTTCAAATTAGCAAAAGGAGGAAGTTAGCAAAATTTTTTCTATGATATTCAGAACGCATAGATACCTAGTTATATCAGAATTTTCCTTTATAGTTGAAACTCTATTTTCAAAAAGTTTAAAGTATTTTTTATTCTTCCAGAGATAACTGGTTCTTCCAGTGAATCACCAATTGTTGTGCTTTGCAAACAACCCCCCATTTCATATTATTTTTATTCATAAAAAACATTAAAATATGAAATAGGTCCCTTTAAAAATAAAATTGATATCAAAACTTTTACTTTATAAAAGTCCGATAAACAAAGGAGCGCTTTATGAATAACCCCTTAAAGCAATATCTATTTAAAAAAGGAAATAAAGCAAATATTTGGTTATTGCGATAAAGCGATCCCAAGATCGCATATCGCAATAACATGAAGGATGCAACAAATGGCTTAAAGACTTTCCGCCGATGCGATATAGTGTTCGACGATCGGCGATACCCAAATGCACCACTAAAGCACCCCATATCAAAGCCCCGATGCGATAAGCTATCGGCGATCGGCAATCGGCAAATCCCCTTTATTTTAAAATCATTGCGCATATGCCTTTCGCCGATGCGATATCGCAATCGGCGATCGGCGGGGCCCCTTGTTTCATTCTTAATGCGCATATGCCTTTCGCCGATGCGATATCGCAATCGGCGATCGGCGATACTCAAGGCATTGCTAAAGCCAGTCATGTTATTCCCCCCCGATGTGATGCGATAAGGCACGGTTTTCGATAGAAAGCCATTAAAGTGATTGGAAAGCCCGATTTAATGTTATTTAAGGCATAATCACTCCCGCTCGGCCGCCAATACGTCCATTGCATGCTTTATGAGATCTTTCGACCAAATATTGATATTATGGACATTTATAAGGTGGAAGACTCTATACGGTCACTTAATGGATCCATGTCCTAAGATCTGCCTATAGATTGTCTCCGCGCCGGTTTTACAAAAGCAAAGTATATCAGCGTTCATTTGTTCATTTGCTATCAATTGTGAGTTTTATTTTCTATCTCTGTGTTACGCCAAAAATTGCCTCTCTGTGCAGAATACAGTCTTACATAGGAATTCGGGCATGATGGGTAAAAAGTCGAAGAAAGTTGCAGGTGTTTCCCACCCACCAGCTGCAAGACAACCCGTAGTAAACAGCAAAAAGGGTTTAATATCCGACACCACATCCACAGGCCTCGCCAGAGTAACTTGGCAAGGAACTTATGACTTGATTGAGGCCGAGAAACCAACGCAGACGGTAGAAGAAGCTACCGCGGATTCATTGAAGAAGTCGGAATGCACTCTCAAGGATTTGGCCGATTCCTTCCTCCATAGGATAGCAGCAAGGGAGCAAATTCTCCCATATACCGATGTTGTGAGATGGGCAATTGAAGAAATCCCCATCACAGACAGAACTTTCAGCACAAGGGATGGAAGGATTTTTGGGTCATTTAAGCCAGAAGATCTGAGGCAAATGTATCATTTGCCTAAGCCGGAGAAGGTATACAATAGCGCCTTTTTGGAGAAGTTCGCAAGCGAGAACGAGATTGAGTCCGAACCTATCAAGGACTGGAGGCAAAATCCAAATAAACACAAGCATGAATCCTCCGGTAAGTACTCGGTCGACTCTTTATGTTCTCCTTATTGCTACACTGGTATAATGATGTGTAGGTTGTGGGGTTTACACGACTCTGCCACTTTTACCATTGAGATGGTTCCCCTCATGGAGGCGACAGTGAACAGCACGATTATGGATTGGGCTACTATCCTTTCGGATAAGCTAGCAGTAGTTGTTAGTGACTTTAGGAATAAAACTAGAGTCACTGAGAGGAAAATTCCCCCATTCTACTATAGTGCATATATCCTAGATACCTTGTGTTTTAATTCCGAATTCCCTATTCTTGGTTGGAGGTGGACCACCCAGGACCCCTCGCCCATTCATATTTACCATCGCAGGATGTGGAAGTCATCATATAAAAACCACTTGTATCATATTTGTAATGGTTTCATGGTTCCTGTTTATTATTCAATTTTTGATAAGCCTATTCCAAGGATCTCCTCCCTAGCCTCTTTTGACTTGCCAGCAGTGGCTAGTTGGTTTGGCGAAGAGTATTTTACTTATGTTAGAGTCTTTGGCAGCCAAGCCAATCCTCATGTCCTCCCCTTATATGTCCCTAACAAATTGCTAGCAAGGGAAATTGCATACCAGATTATAGCTGAGAGTACCATACAGACTCTCGAAAAGGAGAAGAAAAGGGGCTGGCCTACTTTTCCCTTCAGATGTGGAGTCTTCACCCTGCATGATTTAAAACATGCGGAAAAAGAGGCCACGAAGATTCAAGCTCTAAATCTTGCTACAATTCCGAATAGAGCATTTGACCCAAAGCGAACTGCATATGCCGCTTTGGAGCATGCCAAATTAGCAACATTTGATCATAAAGAAGATATGTTTGATGATGTTTTCTCCTCAGCTGAATCGATTGGTCAAGCCAAAGAACTCGCTAAGATGCAATACAACGATGAAGGTTTAATTGAGTTTAATAAACTCAGAGAGCAGAGATTGCAAACTCTGCCTCTAGATTTATTAACTTCAACCCAAGCAGCATCATCAAGCGAACCTAGCTAGCAACAGACAAAGAAATCTCCTGCTACAACGAAAGCAAATAATAACGAGCAGGAGGAACAACTAAGGAAAGACCAAGAGGAGAAACTGAGGAAAGAACAGGAAGAGCGCTTAAGAAAAGAGCAAGAAGAGCGCTCAAGGAAAGAACAGGAAGAGCGCTCAAGGAAAGAATAGGAAGATAGATAGCGCAAAGAGCACGAGGACAACCAGCAAAGAGAGCAGGCGGAGATGCGGCAAAAGGAACAGGAGCTGCAAGAAAAGGAAAAACAAGAACAATTGCTGAAGGAGTCTCAGTCTAAACAGACCACCACTGATACTAACATGGGTGCTATCACAGACCCCAAATTGCAAAAGGAATGGTAGCAGTTCAGCACCATTATCAGTGGAGGAAAAGACTCACAAAGTACTGATACTCCTAAAACCAGCAATGTGCAGGATGATACCTCATCTCAGGTTCTAAGCGGAACCAGTGGCCCACCTAAAACTAAGGATGTTGAAGTAATCCCGAAAGGTCCTAGCAACCAAATCAGTCTACAAGTAGAAGATATTCCTCCATTGGATGTCTTCTACAGCCCAAGGCACAAAGCAGTGGTGAAACGATCGAGGAAAAGACGAAGGCTTGATCAACCTTCTATCTCTCCAGAACAAACGATCACTGGCAATGTAGTGTGGAAGGAGAAACTGGATCCCTCCAATGATCTGACTAAATTGTCACAATACGCTGGAGCTTATTCAGCTGCAACCATCGATAAGGCATCGGAGGTAAGTCTTTTATTAAAGACTAAAGACCAGGAAATCTCCACGTTACAAACAGAATTAGCTGAGATAAAACAGTGGGTGATACAAGCCGAGGAGCAGTTAGCAGCACAACAACAGAGGACAGCGCATGCAGACGAATAGTTAGTGGAGCAACAACAAATAAATAACCAATTGGCTCAGCAATTGGAAGAAGAAAAACAGAGAATTAATCAGGCAGCAATCCAGAAACAAAATGAATTAACCGAGGCTTTGGAGCAATTAAAAGTGGCGAATGAGCAATTGGTGAAAACCAAGGATGAGCATATCGCTCAAATAACAGTGCAGCTAGAGAATATCAAAGGAGATTTGCAGATAGTGGAATTCAGGAAAGAGGCGATGTTGATCAACAATGCGCTGATAGCGCAAATTAAACTCTTGTCTCAACAACTCTCTCAAGCAGAGCCACTCTGCGAATTGACTACATCCATAAATGAGCAGGTAGAGAAAGCAAGGGATGACTTGAATCAAGCCGATGAAGCCATTACCGCATACCTTGAATGGCAAGATTCAAAGTCGGGAAAAGCCTCCAATTTGCCAAGGATACTCGAGGTTCATAAAGATATACTGTTCACAGAATGGCACACACAGGTGTTAAAGGCAGAGAGGGCAGCTTCAAGGTGTAGATTAACTTCTAACAATTTGGTTGATCTAGTTAACGATACTCTCTACATAGCAAACATGATTTCCTAGTGTACACCTGGAAAGGTTGTTACAGCGAATGCATTGGAGAAAACATGTTATCCAGAGTTAGAAAGCAGAGGAAGATTAATCGCCGGAGTTAACAGTTTAAACATGGAAACATATTGGCACTTCCTAGTCAAGCCTCATGAACAAAGAGCCGCCCTCAAATGCTTAACAAATGCCATTCAATGTACGATTCCCGACATCCAAGATGCCACCTACGCTGCCCAGCTCAGTTCGCGGCTCAACAAACCTCCTGAAATTGAGCCAATGCTTGCCATTAATCAGCTCAGATTCAAAGGAAAGCATCCGACAGAATGAATCACCCTCCAGCTCCTCAGATCGCCAACAGAAATAGCATCAAAAAGTTATTGATATCAGCTTAGTTAGCATTTCTGTTTTATAGATATTTAGATTAGTATAGTATTTATAGACCCTTTCATGTTTTTAGAAAGGATCGTAAAATTTTGTAATAGACTTACAGACTGAAGTTTGCACTATTGTGCTTCAGCCTTTATTCTTTTATGAAACTCGACTAGTCGTTCTTGCTTTAATGGAGAAATTTCTTTAAACAATTGTGCACTATTGTCATTGATTGAGGAATGTTTATGCGTTAAGGGAAGAACCACACATAGCGATTGATATCTAGGGGTGACATACATCTCAAATGGTATTTCTATCTTTGTCTGAAGTCATTCTGTGTATGTGAATTGTTATGTAATTATTCTTGCTATCGTTGATTGTATACATGCGCTATAACAACAAATCTTATTCATTCCACTATTGGGTGTTTATATGATATGCCTTTACTTTTAATCATGTATATGTTAATGATATGGATGTGTAAAGTGTGGTAATATCGCTTCAATCGCTGCGCTTAACTATTTAAGCACAGCAATATTAAATGATTCAATATCTATGTCTTAAGGATACAGTCATCTATATGTTTATCTTTTAGATATAGAGCATCAAAAGCTACGCTTCAGAGCTCAATAGATTCCCGGGATAGTTTTATTTATTTATATTTTTGTCAATAGTATCAATCTTTCGCCTATCACTAGTGTTATTTATAAAACATCCACTCATCCCATTTTATCTATTTATGGGAAACTGGTCCCATTACCCCCAGTCGGAGCCACTATCCCAAACAGAAAAGGAGCTGTACTAAGGTCCGGACCGGGTGGTTTCCCCAATGTTGTTGCAGCGATTTTCGAGGCATCAACAGAACCCAATACACCTTCCAAATTAGAATAAAACCCTACTTTCACTAGATATTGTAGATATCCATTTTTTCATTAACATTTTTTATACCGCTTTATATTTTTCCTTAACTTTGAACTTCATTTTTTATACCTACCAATACAAAAACCTTTTATTCCCTATATATCCCCCAATATATTATGTAACTTTTCCCTCAATATATATCCCCCAATATGAATGTAGGTGGTATGGTATTTATCCCCAGGTGAAGCCCCGTGGTTGTATCTTACTTTGGGCCTATAAGTAGTCTAGTGGCTAGTGATCTATGTGGATAACTGTATCTTTTCCCACCAGATAATGCTTCCAATTCTTCACAGCTTTCACTAGGGCATAAAGCGCCTTATCACAGGTAGGGTAATTAATAATTACCTGATGAAATACTTTAAAATAGTAGCATACAAGCATTCCTCCCTACATCAAGACTACTCCCATATCATACCCACTCACATATGTCTCCACTTCGAAGGGTTGCTGCAAGTTTGGTAATGCTAGAACTAATGCTTGACTGATCTTGTTCTTCAACTCCTCAAAGGCATATTGTTGACCCTTTCCCCACTGGAAACTCTTGCCACTTTCTATTATGGCATGAACTGGTGCTTCTATCGTTGAAAATGGGGCTATGAATTTCTTTAGGTACTACGTCACCTAAAAAATATCCTAATCTTAGAAACATTAGTAGGAAACAGGAATTCCATGATGGCCTCCATCTTGGTAGGATCTATCATCATCTCTCCTCCACCTATCACATAGCTTAGATACACCAATGAATGTTGTGCAAACTCACACTTCTTGATATTTTCTGGAAATTGGTTCTTCTTTAATGTCTCGAACACCTCCATCAAATGTGAAATATGCTCCTCCTAGGTAGCATTGTATACCAATATATCATCCAAATAGATAATAACAAAGAAATTTATAAAATGGTGCAGTATATCATTCATTAACCTCATAAACGTAGTTGGTGCATTTTATATCCCCTTTTAAATTTATTTTTATCTCCCTGAAATTATTCTATGAAAAATATTCCAAAGAATCACATAATAGTTCTTGTCGAGAATTTCACTGATTTAAAACCAATAATTACACAATTTGTAGACAAATTTTATTCTAAAACCCCAATTGTTTATTTATTTGTTATTAAGAAGGAAACTACAAAAAAATTCATAGGAACCTAACAAATAGCAAAGCTAGAGAAATCTTCTCTGGCTAGATTCCCCTTGCAATTGTGTGTTTCTTCAGCCTTCCAACCAATTTTCCAAAATATTGATCTTTCTAAGCACCAACCAAGAATTTTATTTCATCCGTCCTCTTTGAGTGACTAGGGTATATCTCTCATATGGAAACCCCTCCTAATTGGATAAGCTAGGGTGGATCACTTTCCATTGGAACTAGCCCTTTACATAAAATGGGATCTCACCGAGACAGGCTCCAGGAACTCCACTCAACAACAACAAAATGATAATCCCAAATGCATGCCTAAGGAGCGAGCTTTTATCTCCTTTAATAGTAATGGACTATCCGAATACCATGGGTCATTCAAATACCATGGGTTTTTTTCTTCTTTTATTAAAGTGGCTTATAATATTTCTCTTTTCTTTAGTCACTTTTAAATTAATTAATTCTTCCATATCTCGTAATTAATTGTAATTTGTAATCCAAGCTAATGAGATATTCTCCATGTTTCCCAATGTCCAGAAAAAGGGATAGTACAGTCCTCCCTTCCCAAAATTTCTTGTCCTCAAGAAATTCATACACCTAGTCTTGTGTACTAAGCTAGAATGAAGAATCCCTATTGTATTACTAAGATGGAATCCAAAATCTGTATGCTAGAAAAAATTCCAGGATCCCACTGCCAAATAGGGAAACTAGCATCCCCAATTTCTGAACAATGAGAGCCACATACGCTCCATAAATGGTGAATTCCTTTTACTTTCCTTTCAAAGAAGAAATTTTCGCCCTCATATATACATGGTCTGGTTTGATGGAGCGTTATATGGAAAGTTTGGGGTTCATTTCAAGAGCATACATAGGAAAATATAGCTAAGCCATGATGTTCCTCTTACCATTTCCACCATTCTTGTCCACTCCAATATTTTCCAAAGGATTCCTACTACATGCACTAAGTTAAGGGATGAGCTACCATCTTAGTTAAATTTTCAAATTTTATTTTATATTCCTAGGCCTCCCAGAAAAACCATCTCCATGGGACGATAGCACAAGCTAGAAAAAAGTCATCCTTATTGTCTCATTTTTTGTTAGTAATTTCAATGATCTTCTTGTCACATAATATATTGTTATCTTTCTCCCAGGAATTTATGGGGTCGACTATTTGTTCAACATGAGCAAATATTTAAAACAAAGATAGGGCTCCAATATTGCATCAAATGCTTATATACTTTGCATTATTTACTTCTTTCTTTTCCCTCCAATGTAAATATACTGGCTAGACATAGGTTAAGGTGGTAACTTATCCCTGTTGGGGCCAACACTTTCTAATGACTCACATCATACTCGCTTAGAGACAAAGGGTGAATTAGGGTAGAACTTATTATTGGGATTCAAGGCACTCAAGAGCTCAGGAAAGAACTAAGAGCTCAGATGTGAAATTAATGGAGGTTACCCCCAAATTGATTTAGTAGGCAATTACCTAGTAAGAGAGGGAATTAGCAAATGAGTCACACACCCTCACAAACAAAAAAATGTTTGTAGATGTAGTGGATTGGGTTCTGGATGCTAGGCATACCAAATGCCATTACAACTAATATAAGTATATGGTCAACATCTATTTTACTTCAAATTTTTATTGGGCTCAGTACTTGTGGACAAAAATGAAATGAAGGAAGATATTCTCCTGACCCTGAAATAGATGCAGAGGCACATGAGAAACTAGACCAAAAACAAAATTAAAGTCTTAACAACATACATATAAAAAAATTAATTAAGTTTAGAAACATTATTAAAAAACTAGACTGAAGTGGCAAGCCACTAATTTTTATTATTATTTATTATTATATTTGTTTATCATTGTTAAAAGATCATAGTTTCATCTTAAGTTTGAATCCAATCTATTAAATCTCTTTAGATATACATATTGTTTTAGTGTAGATCATGAGAAATGGTTTGCATGTCGAGAGATTTGATTCCTCTAAGAGTTTGGTAGACCTAGAATTAAGATGGATTAAATATATTGGTTTGTTAACAATATTATTTATATTTATATAAATTTCATATCTCAATATGTAAAATATTTTATTTTTAATTTTATTAAGACTATATATATATATAATATATATTATATATATATATTGGCATTTTTATTTCAAATTTTTTATAATTTATTTTTTTAAATGTAACACGCATAACATTGATTTTATATATAGAACTTAGAAAAAAAGTTTATTTTAGGTATTAAGTTTTTATATGCAAAAAGATTATGACCATACAAGAAACCATAAAGACACATTGAAACATGAAAATCTCTTACTTCTAGAGTTGACTTATTTCCTATGGGTAATTTAAGAAAAAACAAAGGAAGACAAAGTAATGGAAATGGTGAGATGCAACTCATTGCTCACACTCAGAGGTTGCCCACACTGAAGCATAAAACTTCCAGATAAACAGAAATATATATAAAAAAATATTTTTATTAATAAATGAATTACAGATGATGATGATTTACAATGGGTTGCCTGGCTTATATACCGCCATGGGCACCCTTTGGGAAAGGGCATGATCTTATGATCATGCCCTTTCATCTAAACTAAACCTAAAATTAAACAATAACCTAAAATTAACTAATTTTTTACATAACATTGCCTTCCTCTCGAAAGAATGCTTTGTCCTCAAAGCATACGCAACGATAGATGTTGTTGACAAAATGCTTCATTCTCCCACGAGGCGTCTTCTTCAATAAGTCTTCCCACTTGATTATATATTCCAAAATGATCAAGGTCGCACACTGTAAAGTTCTTGGATTAATCTCTCAATTTCCGTTTTTTGGAGATGTGGATATCGGTATGGCTTTTTCATAGGTTGGTCTTGAAATACTTTTCCATGCTTCTGAATTAGATCTTGCATCTCTGGTGACTCTTCTTTGGTCATATTTGCAGATAACATTTCTAATTGATGACATTGTATTGCATAAGCAGGTGCTCTTCTTCGACTCAGCTTCATCATCTGAGATGATGACACAACATGATTTTCTGGTGCTTGGAATCCATGTAGTTTGTACTTCTGACCTCCCCATTTGAATTTTATAAATTGTACTTGATGGTTGGCAGCATAAGTACCTAAAGTTCGCAGCCACTGGATGCCTAAGACTACATCTACTCCTCCTAATGGTACCGTGAAGAATGGAGACCCTAATTTAAAGTCTTGAATCTACAAATTGACCTTATGGCATTTCCCCACCTTTTCAATGTTCTTACCATTAGCTATCATCACTTTCATGTTGGGTAAGGGAAATGAAAAGATATTGAGTTTCTTGGCCATAGTCGCATCTAGAAAATTGTGTGTGCTTCCAGAGTCGACGAGAACCACTACGTTGTTCTTCTTTATGTGTCCTTTTAACTTTAAAGTCTGAGGTTGTGATATACCTGTCATAGCTGATAATGACACTTGTGGAATACTTCCATCATCTAGTTTTGGTGAGAATTCTGGGGCGTCTTCTATGTCTTCTATGTCATAATCTTCACTGTTTGAATCATTGGTTGCTTCACAATTATATAGGTTCTTTGGTTCTTTTCCTTTAGCACATCTATGTTTGGGGTCCCATTTCTCACCACAACGTTTAAACTTACCCTCTTTTATCCTTTGCATTTCCACATTAAATTTTTCATCTTCACGACGATGTGGTGGAACATATCTTGTATTATTTGAGTCCACATACTGGGGTATCCTTCGTCTTGCATAAGCTTTTTCCGCTGTTGACCAAAATATTGGTTCAGATTTCTTTTCCACTGTTTTTGCTTTTCGTCTTGCTACTTCTATAGATGTAATGTCATCCATCTCAAGTTCTGCTTGTAAATAGGTTTTGAGTCCCGAGATGTATGACTAAATTAGACGAGATTCTGATAACCCAGGTACTCGTGTTACTAAGGTCTCCCATTCTTGAGTGTATTCATCCACACTTCCTTTTTGTCGTAACTTGACGAGTTTTGAAAAGAATTCTTCTTCTCTTACACCTTGGAATCTTTTAAAAAATGCATCTTTAAATTTTCTCTAGCTAATGACGTGTGTTGTTTTTTTCCACCACATATACCAGTTGTATGCTTCTCCTTCCATTTTCATGGATGCATGCCTGAGCTTTTTGTCATCGTCATTGATGTCATATATCTCAAAGTATTCTTCTGCTTTATTTATCCATGCAACATTGTTTTTTTCGTTTCCATCAAATTTAGGCATCTCAACTTTTTCCCGTCGCTGGTATGTTGCTACTGGTTGAGCGAAAAAAAGGTGTTGATTGGTAAAGTTATCCCAGAGTTGCTTGTTTGTAAAGACTGTGTTACTCGCTTCTTGGTGGGGTGTCACTGATTTTTTTGGGGATTCAATTTTGTCATGAGAGTCTGTGGACTTAGTTAAATCTGACGAGATGTGTTCTTGATTCTCTTCACCTTATTTTAGTAGTTGTTCGGGTGTACAATTCGACCTTTTACATAGACTTTTCAGCATTGTTAAGACCTCTCTGATCCCTGCTTCTGTCTGGACATGGTAATTTTCCATCTTTATCTCCATTCGATTTGTCGTATCTTGAAGATCTCTTATTTTGTCCGCTTGCTCCTCAAGCTTTTTATTGACCTCGTCATGGTTGTTATTTATTTTATGCTCTGCGTCAACCAATTTTTTTTGGAAATCCGCCATTGTCATTGTCGACATTGAGCGAGTTTGCGGGGGTGTGTATTTATTTGCCAGTTAAAATATTTTTCCTCCTCTTTTTTTTTTTTTGTAGCTAAAATAAAATTATATATTATATATAATAATATATATATATATATAATATATATATATATAATATATAGCTTTTAATTAATTAAATTAACTTTCACACACACACACACAACACATATATATAATATATATATAAAATTTTAATTAATTAAAATAAATTTAATTAATTAAGTTATATATACTATATAATTATATGTTATATATGTAAATATAAATTTAACGTAATATTATATATTTCACGCTATATATTTGAATATATATATATATGTATTTAATTAATTAAAATTTATATTATATATTATATATAATATATAATTTAATTAATATATATGTAATATATTATATATAATTTAACGTAATATATTTTGGCGTTAAATATAAAACAGACAGTCACGTCTGTTGGTGGGGGGTCACCTCGTTCAAAGAAAAAAACAAACCTCAAGCGGATATCATTGCAGAGATTACCACGATTTACCACGATGGCAGTCGTAGGTCTTTCGAGCGGTTGCACATCAGTTGGACAGTGGACGGGTGGTGGGCAGTTGGAACAGGATGCGAGCGGTGATATAAGATTGATGACCTTACTATTCGAATTATAACAACAGGTTATCCGGATTGCCTCGGCCGGCTATCCCAATTACCAGTGTCGGATATGCAACTTTTCGCTGCGGATTACTCTCCTTGGTATGCGATTTAACGGCTTGCAATCTGTAAATTTTACTGCAGATTTAATGATGGGTTACTGATTGGAGCTGATAATAGAATAGCAATATGACGGCTGTGGACGGTAGGAAACAAGGGACACGGTGCGCGCTAAAGACTCTGGTGGCTGGTAGTGTAAATGACAAACAAAATTTTTGTTGTACAACATACAGACTTGGGGATTTATGGCGAAGCAGGGTATGGTAATGTGCGTGAGTGGTTTCCATCTCGATGTGCAGTTGCGTTTGTAGCGCTGGACGGAGGGTTTTTAATGTATCCGCAAGGGAATTGTATGCATGGCAGCGGATGAAAGGGTGGAAGCAACGATGTGGATGGGATCACGATATCGGAGTCGCGGTGGTAGACAAGGCAGACAATGTGCGGAGAGGGCAGACTAGGTGTCAATAGCGAATTTGGTAGCTGACAGAATAGTGATACGTACAGTGACAACAATGGATGGATGCGTGAACCAGCGTAGGCGAGAGGATTCGATCGCTCTGATACCAATGAAGCATAAAACTTCTGGATAAACAGAAATATATATAAAAAAATATTTTTATTAATAAATGAATTACAGATAATGATGATTTACAATGGATTGCCTGGCTTATATACCGCCATGGGCACCCTTTGGGAAAGGGCATGATCTTATGATCGTGCCCTTTCATCTAACTAAACCTAAAATTAAACAATAACCTAAAATTAACTAATTTTTTACCTAACACACACACTTTCTCACATTCATCAAACCAACATCTGCTTACATTTATAGGAACATATTATAGCTCCACAGTTTGAAGAAATTCCTAAAGAATTGGATTTGAAAGCTAATTAAGGCAATCAATCCTAACAAATCCTAAATAATGAACAACAAATTCTAATAGTTTTAACTTGGATATTTCCAAAGTAAGTAAATTGTTGTTGATGAATACTTTTGGAAAATTGTGTGGTATGATCATATGTTTTCCCAACGTTTCAGGTGAACCCTTCACCCATCTTGAGGCACTTGAAAGCTACTAATAATGTGAAGAGTTCTAGACCCTTATAAATAGAGAATGGTGTTAAATTATAATCATTATAGGATGGTGTTAAATTATGTCAGTTAGAGGAGAAGAGGACAATAAATAAATTAGATAGGAAGCATTCAATGTTTAAATTTGATTTTAATAAAGGATAACCCGATAATGAAAGTCAATTATTAAATAATAAATTTTGACTTGAATAATAAGAAAGAGTAAATTAAATTATTTTTAAAGGCCAATAATTAGAAATATAATATTTTTATTTTAAATATTATTTAAGAGGATGGTAAAAAATAATTATAAATACTAAACCTAATTAGGATAATATTATTTATTAAAAAGATTTTAGGATTATTAAAATATTAAAAATATAAACTTGGTCAAATGATATTATTGAAGAGTTGAAAATGTTCTTAGGAATTTGGATAAAAGAGTATAATAATCATTAAAGAGATAAGAATGGTAAAATTGATTAGATAAGAGTTGAATAAAAAGGGATTAAAAGAATTGATATAGGTAGGAATCATTGGGTTTTTTTTGTCCTTAGTGGATCTGAAGAGCGTACTGAGGACTTTCTGGGGCTTGAAAAACATATTGATGTGCTTTTTTGAAGTAATTTTGGAGACATGATTTGTAACTCCTTGGATGTAGGGTATGGTTGCCTTGGCTAAGGGAGGGTTATCAAAAAGGGTTTTAGGTTGGGGGTGGAGAGTAGAATGAAATTCCTTGCTCCTGTGGAATTCCTTACATAGGGAAAAATGGAAGATCCATCAAATCTCGACTCAAAGAACATATGGATGATACCTACCACAACCAGATTGTTAAATCCACCATCATCGAGCACTCCCATAATACCAAGCATGTTAGCAGTTTAGATAAAACCAAAATCTTAGCATCTACAACCTTTCATTTTGATCGAATCATTAGGGAAGCCCTAAAAATTGAAAAAGACCCTAAAAACTTTAATAAGGATAATGGATATTATTTAAGCCAATTCTAGAAACCCACTATTCATTTCATGTCCTCTAAATCCCATCCCCTAATTTCAAGTTCTAAGCCCTCATAACCCCTGCCCTTCCTTAATTTATTCCTTTATTTATCCTTTTCCCTATCCCCACCTTTGATTGTCCCCTCATCTTTTAATATGTAATTTTTGTTTTCATTTTAATTTTAGTTTAATTTAGATTAATTCCTTTCCTTCCTAACCTTTATTTCATTTAATTTATCCTTTATTATTTTATTCTAATTTAAATTAAATTAATCCTTTTCTTTGTCATTTTAATTTTGAACTTTATCGTTGTATAATTTAATTTCCTTTTCTTTCTAATTTTAATTTTAAACTTTATCGTTGTATAATTTAATATTAAATTAAATTTAGTTTAGTTTAATTCCTTAAATTTCCAACTCCTTTCTTAATTAAAATTTTACATTTAATGATTCCTACCTAAATCAATTCTTTTATCACCTCTGCCACTTGCATCACCTCTTGTGGGTGCATGCTGACTTGAGTTGTTACTAGCTCCATATCTAGGTGTTGTAGATCTTCCTCTATTACCTTGTCTTCCCCTTCCTCGGAAAGTACATCTATTTCTGGCAGACTACTTCCTCATGAGTTTTTCTTCGGCCTTCAATATCATCTGATAAGCCTCTTCTACTATTTTAGGGGATAGTACACTTATCTCATCTTGAATGTCCATTCTAAGACCATTCACATATCTAGCAACCTTCTCATCTGTATCTTGGATTTTTCCTACTCATATACTCACTTTGTAGAATTCCCCTGTGTATTCTTTCACTTTCATAGACCTCTGTGTAAGATTCTGCATCTATCTAAATAATGTTTGCTGATAGTCACTTGGCAGAAACTTACCTTTTAGTTTTGCCACCATCCTGTTCCAATTCTTAATTGGTTGTTTGCCAAGTCTTCTTCTTTCTGCCTGTACTCCATCCCACCAAAGTGTTGCATGTCCTTTCAGTTTCATGACAGCAAACTTCACCTTCTTTCCTTTATCTGTTTCTTTATAATCAAATAATATCTCCATGTCATTTATCCAACCTATCAATTATTCAGGGCTCAAGTTCCTTGTGTAGTTCAAGACTTCAAGTCTAGGCTTAGATGTGGATCTCAATAATGACCTAAAGAATCTCATTTTAGGAGTTACATCTGTAGGTTCTACTTCTACAGCTTCAACTTCAGGTTCACTGACATCCCTAGCATCTGCATCTCTTCCCATTTCCACGGCTTCCAATATAGCTTGCATCTGTTGCATAGCTTCCAACACTTCAGCATTTGCAACTAGTCGTTCACTTCTTCAGCCACCACCTCTTCCTCCAACTCTAAAGGCCATGTTGGATTTATTTTTCTGATCCTTGAGATCATGTTCAATGTTAGTAGGCTGCTCTGATACCACAAATAGTGGCTAGGGTGTAGGCGTAAGGGACAAACGTTCAAATCCTGAAACAATTTCTTCAAGTTCAAGCGGAATTTCCTCTTAGATTTTTGGCAGAGTCTCAGTCATATACCTTGAAAGTTGTCTATTCTACTAAATTAGCAGAACCACTAAATTCAACCACTATGACAAGCGCTTCTACTATTCCTCTAAACCATTGCACCTTGCAAATCCATTTTGAAGCAACCAAGTGGGGTTTACTTATAAACTGATGCGATGCGAAGTCAGTCAGTGATCCTCTCGCACATCGCAATCACAATTCCTTTAGGTCACCTTCCTTCACTTATCAAATGGTCGATGCGACATTAAATCGCCAATCCAATGGTCACCAATCAATAATGATCCGACGACCACTGTGATATCGCACAATGATCTGTGTGATGTTACCGCCTTCCAGATCCGATAGGATTTTAAGTTGTGATTTATAATTTTTCGGCTCTGACTTTTTCCACGTGCCTATTACCTTTGGACAGAGCCGATGGAAATATTAAACTGTGATTTAATCAATATCGGGTCCGGTTTTTTAATTAACTGACGCGCATCTTCTAACCCGATATCCGACGGATAACAGAAGTCATTTGATCATGGCTCGTAAGATTTGCATTTACACATGGTTTAATAACAGGGCCAACCCCCGCAGTTGACTGAGATGCAAAGTGTTGAAAGTGAAATCAAAGGCTAAGAAAGAGTGCAGAACTTCAACCTTGATTAAGGAATCCGTACCCCTTCAAACCCCGTAGTTGCTAAGAATGTACAACAAAAAGGAATTAAATGCGATCAAACTGAACTCTAATTCTCAGAGCTAAATTGGAATTTCGATGATACACAGAGACACTATGGAAGGATGCAACACCCCTGAGATTGACCAATTTTACACAGAAATGCCCAAAATTATGTTTTCTACAACTTTTATCATATATGGTCAAAACAATCCGAATTAGTCAAAATCCTTTTACGATCATTCAGAAGTTACATAAATACCACTTCATCTAACAACCTGATCCTTAAACACTGGATCGAATTTACCTAATATTGAACAATATCTAATTTAGTCGATATTCTCCTTGAGAATATCAACTGAATCAAAACTGCATGAATTAATTACAAAGCCACTCAATCCCTAAATCCTGGCTTAAATCCTATCTAGAAAGCTTGTAAATTGACAACTAAAGAATCCCACTCCTTTGCTTGTAAACTTTTTTTTGTATTTTTGGAATAAGTTCGAAGCCTTTTGCCTTCAAGCCTCATGCTCCTGCATCACAATGCGTACATACCAAGATCAGGGAGCTTGCTTCAAACCATACAATGCCCTCTTCAACTTGTAAAAATGTGTTCTTCAATCTTCCACTTCAAATCCCTATGGTTGTTCAACATATACCTCTTCCTCTAAAATGCCACGAAGAAATGTGGTATTTACATCCATCTGATGAAGAGTCCATCCCTAACTCACAGCAAGGGAAACTATAGAACAGATGGTTGTATATCGAGCCATGGGAGAAAATATGTCATCATAATCTTCTCCCTCTTTTTGAGAGAAGCCTCGAGCTACGAACCTTGCTGTATATTTCTCAATGCTGCCATCAATTCCATGTTTGATCTTGAATAGCCATTTTGAATTCACAACATATTTCCCTTTCAGTCTAGGTACAACATCCCATACATCATTTTTCATAATTGACTCATATTCTTTAGCCATAACATCCTTCCAAACTTGTTCTTTTACATCTTCTTTGACTGAAGATGGTTCAGATTGAATCATAGTTCTCATAGCAACAACATATCCTAATAGCTGCATGGTTTCTTTCTTTCTTTGAAGGATAGCAGCAGCCAAGACATCCAAAGAAGCATGGAAAACTCTCAAGACAGCCTATCAAGGTATGGAGAAAGTGAAGATAGCAAAACTACAGTTGCTAAGGAGAGATTTTGAGAATCTGTGCATGAAGGAGTGAGATAATATTGACTCATTCTTCACACATATGATTGGTCTGGTCACAAAAATAAGGTCTCATGGAGAGATACTTGAAGAAAGGAGGATTGTGGAGAAACTATTGAGGGTCCTACCCTCAAAGTTCGATGTGATTGTCACCACCATAGAAGAGACAAAGGATCTCACAAATTTCTCAGTTGATGAACTACATGCATCACTGATAACACATGAGCAGAGATTGAGTAGAAATGAAAACTCATCTCTAGAGCAAGCCTTTAAGACCTAGATGTCCTTTGGAAGAGGAAGAGGTCAAGGTAGAGGAAAGAAGAACGGAAGAGGAAGAAGCCAAAACAGAGGTGGAAGAAACAGTCCAGCAAATACTCAAGGAAGAGGCAGCAATCCAAATCAGAACCAAGGCCAAGGCAGCAACCAACAAAGTGGACAACATCATGCTCAAGGACAAAGGTATGAAAAATCCAATTTCCAATGTTATTATTGTAAAAAATATGGGCATTATGCAAATGAATGTAGGAAGAAGCAACATGATATGACTAATAGAACTAGTGCAAATATCACTAGAGAAAATATCAGCCAAGATAATTTGTTGTTAGCCTATAATATAGCTGAAACAAAGAGTGATGATGTATGGTTTCTAGACTCCAGTTGCAGTAACCATATGACAGGAAACATAGCCCTGTTTTCTAAGTTAGATCAGAGTGTGAAGTCACAAGTCACACTTGGGACTGATATCAAACTATCTGTTATGGGAAAAGGAGAAGTAAATATCTTAACAAAGAAAGGTGAAAGGAAAACCATGGTAGATGTTTATTATGTTCCCGGAATGAAATGTAACCTCTTGAGTATTGGACAACTTGTTCAAAAGGGGTACAATGTTTTCTTTGAGAATGATGTATGCATCATCATGGATAGAAAACCTAGCAAACAATGTATTGTTAAAGTAAAGATGACAAGGAATAGGATGTTCCCTCTCAGGATAAAAGTAGATTTGAAAGATGGAGTTGAAATTGCAGCAATGACACAAAAGGCTTTCCAAAGCGAACCAAAGGATGAGAATTGGTTGCGGCACTTGAGATTTGGACATCTCAACTTTGGAGGTCTTAACTTGTTAAGTATAAAAGGAATGGTAAGAGGATTACCATTGATAGAGAAACCAGACAGCTTTTGTGAAGGTTGTATCTTGGGGAAACAACACAGAAAATGTTTTCCATCAGGGAAAAGCATAAGGGCAAAAGCACCCTTAGAGATTGTCCACTCAGATGTATGTGGACCGATGCAAACTCCATCACTTGCAGGCAGCCCTATATACTAACATTCATCAATGATTTTACTAGAAAAACTTGGGTTTATTTCATGAAGAACAAAAGTGAGGTGTTTGAAAAATTTCGCAATTTCAAAGCACTTGTAGAAAACCAAAGTGGGCTGCATATCAAAGTTCTAAGAACTGATAGAGGAGGTGAGTATATCTCCAAATATTTTCTACGTTTTTCTAGAGAAAATGGAATTCACAAACAGTTTACCACTAGGTACACCCCACAGCAAAATGGTGTTGCTGAAAGGAAGAATAGGACAATCATGGATATTTCGAGGAGTATGTTAAAGGCAAAGCATTTGCCAAATGATTATTGGACTGAAGATGTACATTGTGCAACATATATTTTGAATAGATGCCATACAAAGGCAGTCATGAACAGAGTGCCGAAAGAAGCATGGAGTGGGAAAAAGCAAGGAGTCACCCACATGAAAGTTTTTGGATGTGTGGCTTATGCACACATTCCAGATCAACTAAGAAAGAAGTTGGACAGCAAAGGGGAAAAATGTATTTTCATTGGATACAGTGAGGAATCCAAAGCTTACAGTTTGTATAACCCATCCACCAAGAAGTTTTTTGTGAGCATAGATGTTCAGTTCATTAAGGAGGAAGCTTGGGATGGAAGCATACAGAAAACAGTGAATGTTAAAAGCTCTTTGTCACATGATGAAGATGATGAGGAGATGGCTGAAATACATTCCCAAACAGCAGCGCCAACACAAGGGCAGCAAGCAACACCCTTGAAGAGAAATGAAAGTGCTTCTCCAAGCACATCACAAGGAGGAAATTCAAGTGCATCTTCAAGCACTTGTACACCAAATGAAAGAGGTAAGAAGTTCAGAAATTTAAGTGACATTTATGATGAAGGTATGAATTCTTTGTTTGCTTTATATTGTCATGTTGATGACCCTATTCATTTTGAAGATGCAATTAAGGATAGGAAATGGATAGAAGCTATGGATGAGGAGATCAATACCATAGAAAGAAACAAGACATGGGATTTAGTTGAACTGCCAAAAGGAAAAGAAGTCATTGGAGTTAAATGGGTTTACAAGACCAAAAGTAATGCTGAAGGCAAAATAGAAAGGCACAAGGCAAGACTTGTTGTCAAAGGATATAAGCAGCAGTATGGGAGAGACTATGAGGAAACTTTCGCATTGGTTGCTAGAATGGAAACCGTGAGAGCAGTGCTGTCCATAGCAGCTCAAAACAAGTGGAAAGTTTACCAAATGGACATGAAGTCAACATTCCTAAATGGAGTGTTAATGGAAGAGGTTTACATTGAACAACCTCTAGGATATGAAAAGAAAGGCCAAGAGCACAAAGTGTGCAGATTGAGGAAAACTATTTATGGGTTGAAGCAAGCACCAAGAGCGTGGTACAGTAGGATAGATTCTTGTCTACTGGAAAATGGATTTGAAAAGTGTGAGGGAGAACCCACCCTCTACATCAAAGAAAAGGATGGTAAAATTTTAATTGTTGTGTTATATGTTGATGATGTTATTTTCACAAGTAATGATGATTATCTTATTGAGAATTTCAAAGCAGTGATGAAAGAGGAATTTGAAATGACTGACATGGGTTTGCTGAGATACTTGTTAGGAATAGAAGTAGAACAAAATGGAAATGGGATTTTTATCTCATAAGCAAAATATGTTAATGAAGTGTTGAAAAGATTTAATATGCAGGAGAGCAAAGCACCAATCACTCCCACAGTGATGAAATTAAAACTCAACAAAGAGGACAACAGCAAGGATTTTGATCTTAGTTTGTACAAGAGCATAGTTGGGAGCCTCATGTATTTGACTGCGACTAGGCCGGATATAATGCATGTTGTTAGTTTAATTTCTAGATTCATGGAGAGGCCAAAATAAGCACATTGGCAGGCAACAAAAAGAATTATGAGGTATGTTAAAGGTACTAAAAGGTTTGGCATTTTATATACTACTTCAGAATGTTCAGATTTAATTGGATACATTGATAGTGATTGGGCTGGAAGTGTAGATGATCGGAAAAACACATCTGGTTATGTTTTTCACATGGGTTTAGGAGCTATTTCATGGGCTTCTAAAAAACAGCCTATTGTAGCGTTATCTACAACAGAGGCAGAATATGTGGCAGTTACAGTAGCATGTCAAGTAGTTTGGATGAGAAGGATGTTAAGAAGTTTATGCCAAGAACAAACTAAAGGAACTGTGATTTTTTGTGACAATAGCTCAGCTATTGCATTATCCAAGAATTTGAGAACGAAACACATTGACACAAGGTTTCATTACATCAGAGAATTGGTAAACAATGGAGAAATTGTTTTACAACATTGCAGGACTCAGGAGCAAGTAGCAAACATTCTAACCAAGCCATTGGACCAGAAAAGTTTTGAATTCTTGAGGAAATGTTTGGGTATGACTGATAACCCAGCAGTTGAAATTAAAGGGGAGCATTGAAATGGTAATTTCAACTGCGGGTACAGTTGAACAGCGACAACATTTATTTCCAGCAAAACCGCCAGACCTTATCACACCGCTTTTCATTGAAATATGGTTTTCCTCCGGAGGGCAGCGATATAGTACGTCAATTGACGTGTGTCCACAGCAAATTTGCAAAACCTCTTTTTTCCTGGAGCATAATGTTCAGCAAATAAGGGGCTTGCGATATTGACTACAGCCGTTCCATTTTTGAAGGCAGATCAACGGTTATGATAGCGGGAGCATGTTTTGTTTTGTTTTAATGCAACGTACATTGCAATTTGCTCAAGTACCTTCGTTCCAAAAATTAACTTAACGCCATACTGAAGTAATAAATGAACACTTACTGTGGTTTGGTAAACGTAAGTAATACTTTTAATTTTAATGTTTTTTAACTCACGGAAAGTATGGGCATAGGTAAATGTTTTTAATTTTAATGTTTTTTATTTACGGATGTAGTTCTAATTTTTAGAGCACAAGTAAAAACATATGAACACTTACTGTGGTTTGGTAAACGTAAGTAATACTTTTAATTTTAATGTTTTTTAACTCACGGAAAGTATGGGCATAGGTAAATGTTTTTAATTTTAATGTTTTTTATTTACGGATGTAGTTCTAATTTTTAGAGCACAAGTAAAAACATATGTTATGTTATGTTTTTTTTTTTTTTATTGCAGATGAAATGTAATGCGAAAAACACGCACAACAGTGCGAAGAAAAAATGGAGAATGAAAACCCAATAAGCCCAACAGTGTGAGTGTAATGTTTTTTTTAATATGCAATGTAATACAGTGTAATACGTAGAGGGCGAATGGGCATTGAAATGTAAAAAAGTTTTTACAGCACTGAATGAGATTTTTACACAACAGTGTAAAAATATTTGCAGCAAAGACAGAGTAAATTTCCTTTTTGGAGCTGGTGTAATCCCTTTGTGTGAGGAAGAAGTTTGTATCAGACATTTTATTAATGAATGCAAGTTTTATTTGTATGTGGAAAACTCTGTCTGCTCAGAATTTTTTTTGCTTCCCTGAATTAACATCCTG
Source organism: Pinus taeda (assembly GCA_000404065.3). Taxonomy (NCBI): domain Eukaryota; kingdom Viridiplantae; phylum Streptophyta; class Pinopsida; order Pinales; family Pinaceae; genus Pinus; species Pinus taeda. The sequence continues at coordinate 31,175 of APFE031485804.1, forward strand.
TGGAGAAAACAAAGCATTGTTCTATGTTCTTTTGTGTTTGAAATTTCCATAAATTTCCAACACCGATGACTCTTCCTTTTCAATTATTTATTATTTACATTACTTACAACTTTTCACCCAATCCCCATGATTAGATGTCAACACATATGAACAAGAAAAGTAAATTCTATAATATATATATATATATATAAACGAAAATTAAATAACCCTTCAATTTAATGACTGTAAGTTTCATAGGTTAACGTTTTATATAGCATTCTCTTGACCCATTAATGTAGACATGCAACTAGAAGCTTAAGAATTAAGTTTTCAGTGTTTAGGTTTAATAATTACTCTATCATCATAGATTAGTGTTTTATATAACACACCAATCACCTATTAATATAGATAGATATGCCACAAGAATCTCAACTTTAAAACTTCAATCTATTATTAAGTCTATACTTATCTTGAGATCTCGAAACTATAAAAACACTCCGTACTTTTTAAGAGTCTCATTTAGAGATAAAAACACACTGTACTTTTTAGGAGTCTCATTTAGAGATTTTAGTATAATCGATACCCGATAGTGTAATGCTAATGCTTATCTAAAAGTCTCAGAAAACTTATTTTATTATATATGGATAAATTTCGCCGCCGCCATTGCCCAATTCCGTGATTCCGACTGCTGTGATCTCGAAGCACTGACTTAGTGCCATAGACAATGTCGTTTCTGGAACTCACAATATAGGTAAAGTGTGGTCACAGGCCATGTGTCGTTTCAGAACTCGCAATTTAGTTAAAAGTAAAGAAATGTGGTCAAAGGGCATGCTTGACAGTGTCGTTTCCAGAACTCACAATGTACGTAAAGTATAAAAAAAACGTGGCCATAAGTCCTGTTTGAAAGTCTCTCGTTTTGTTAAATTCAAAGGTGTCCATTGAACAATTACTTTGAAATTATAAAGTCTCTTGGTCATACCTTCCAGTAACCCGTAGATAACTAATCCTCGTTTAGAGGGTGAATTTAATACGATAATATCAGTACATGTGTTGTTAAGGGCTGGTGATATCAAAAGCCAAGATCATCCATGACTATATCCCCCTTACACCACATATTAACTATTGTTTTATGAACATCTTTAGAATTTGTACTCATTTGGGTTACACTAAGCCTTTTACTGCAACTGCAATTATTAGCAGTAAATTAATAAATATATTTTAAATTGTTTATTTTGGATAAAATTTTATTGCGAGTATTTTACAGTATAGTGTGAGAGATGAGTTAGATTTAAAAACAGTAAAATAATATTTAAATTAAAAATATATAATAACAAAAATATATGAATACAAATAAATATTTCAATTTCATTTTATTTTTATATCAATTTTGTAAGGAAAACAGAGTAATTAAAAATAAAAAAAAAAAAATAAAAAAAAAATCTCAATAAAAATAGATATGTAATTTTTTCACTAATAAATATGGATTTGAAATAAACAATATTATTGATATTACATAATGTGTAATTTATTTTATGGTCTATTTATATGTAATATTTTAAACAAAAATATATTAAAAACAAAATGTATTTTATTGTTAACAATAAGAAAAATATTTCAATGTCCATATTAAAAAAAGTGTTGCAGTGCAATTTAGTATTTGTCAGAAATTATATTGTGCTAAAGATTGCATAAAAAATTATAACCTATATTAGTTAAAGCTAAATTAATAGTGGTCAATACGGAATCTTAAAGGTTTTTTTTGGGCCGGAACTAATAAATGGAGAAGAGAAGTGGATAAACTAATTGCTTCCTGAAAAATAAAGACTTGCATAAATTTGGTGGGCTGTAACCAGTGTAAAACTACACATTTACAAATTTACTACTACATAAATGTTCAAGAAAACATAAACAATGGTGGGAGGTAACTCTTGGTAGGTGTATTTATTTACATCTTATTTCTATCCATTTTTAATGCAAATCTTTTCTTAAATTATAGGGGAAAGTAAATGATGGTAAATATGTTATTTACCTAGTATGAGTTATTTGCAAAGATTTTATTTTTGAGTGTTTTTTTATCAAACTCCAAAAATAAAAGATCAGTTCAAAAATATCTTAAACTGATGCATGAATATTACAACCATATCCATAAATCATGAATATATGTGTGCAGCAAGAATATTAATAACCAAGGTAGATCCATCTTAACTCAAGATCTACCAAAAAAAAATCAAATCTATTATGATACAAAATCTTTGAAAGTGAAAACAACATTAAGTTCTTTAAACTCTAATAATAAGAAAGCTCTTAGCATACTTTAAAGTTACAAAAGATTTCAAATTTTAACATAAATCCAAAAAAATACAAATTTCAAAGCCTTTTTGAAATTTTAAGTAAAAAAATCAAATAGTTATTTCTATGTTTATTAAATAATTTTTAAAATATTTATATTACCAATCAAATCAAATCCATTGAAAATAATTGAAAATAATTTTAAAATATTTATATACACGAATCAAATAAATTGAAAATAATTGAATAAATTTCTTTGAAGAATTGATTGATGTAGATTAATTGAAAATAATGTTTCTAAAATTTGATACGTGCATTGGAAATAATTGAATTATATTTTTACAGAACCGTGGATAATGATATAATCCAATCTTGTAAATCCTTTTCAGCGATAAATTTTTCATTTCTTGTAATGTGTTTAAAGAGATTGTTTTATTTTTCGGTTGAGAAAATTGTTACTGGTGAATTTTGGGTAAGAAATTTTTCAATTCGACTCATATGGGTGTGATTTCTCTACTTAACCTTCTAACAGTTTTATTATAAATTTTCAGTTTCATATAAAATATATAAAAATTAATATTAAAAATTAATAATTGGCTATATAGAATATATTTTTTAAAAGTTTATGTTATATTTATGAGTAAAAATTCATCTTCAATAATATAATTTAACTATTGTAATAAAAAAAAAAAAAATATAATATTAATTATATAGTATTTATATTGTATCTTAAGTTTGATTAAATAGTATTAATATGTTTTTTTTATATTATTAATTTATAGTTAATGGTTGAATCGAGGCTTTTGTGATCCATAATATTTATAAGAAATATTTCCGCGTAAATTACATGCAGAAAATATCTGTCGACGTGTTTTCGAAACAACAAGTGGAATGGCTACTTTTGACTTTAGGACTAGGGTCATAGAAAATTATTATAATTTAATGGACATTGCTTATATTAGGTGAACAAAAATATATAAATAATATAAATAGTCAAAAGTAGCCATTGGTCAAGGTAGCCGTTGCCTCAGACTATTTAATAATGCTAAGTTGGATGTATCTGTTTCCTTGTTGGTTCGAAACGCCTCAACAGATATTTTCTGCATGTGATTTACGCGAAATATTTCTTATAAATTTATAGTTAATTAAATTTTATTATTGATGTGGTTTATTCTATAATTGAATTTAAAGAGTAAAATAAAGAATTAGTTATATGTGAAAAAGGAAAGAGCTATGTTGGTTTTAAGGAATGTCATTTAAAAATTTCTCAATAATATACTAAATCTCATTGTTGTTTTGTTAATTTAAAAAATATTTTCACTCTTTATTTAGAACTAACATTTGGAATAGGTCACATGAGCTAACACTTCTTTATGAGGTGAGAGCTCTTGTTGTAAGGCTATATGAAAATGTCATTGCCAAGCTTAGGAACACTAAGAAGTGATCCAAAGAAACTAGTTGTAATATAGGAGTTGTGTAAGGTTAATGTCCCCTATCCCCTATTTTTTTGACATTTACATTCATAAGTTATAATGTTGCATGGAAGAAGTATCTTATATTGGCTTGACTCTTAGAGTGTAGCCCCGACTCTTATTCATGTTGATGATCTTGTTTTAATGGCATGGAATCTCTTTGACCTCAACAATCATCTAAGAATATTTCAAGGACTTTTGCTCTAGTATGGTTATGACTATGAACATAGAAAAAACAAAGTTTTTGATAATCAAATCCCCTAAGATCACTTATAACACTTAAATTTATATATGACAATAATAGACACTTAAATTTATATATGACAATAATAGTTTGCCAGAAGTTCCTTCAAGCAAATATTTTGGAATTGATATTCATCGTAAACTTAATTGGAACTACATTGTTGAAAAGAGGAAAAATGTAGCGTGGAAAGCTTAAGATATGATTCAAAACAAGTGTAAATTAGCAAATCTTCAGTTGTGTGATTTAATTGAAAAAAAAATAAATCTATTTGATATTCTCATTACTCTTGTCATCTTATATGGATGTGAAGTTTGTTGATGTATTGTCTCTAGAGAACCTCGGAGAAGGATAGAGAAAATCCAAAAAAAATTATAACTTATGACATTAAGATTAAAAGAAATACACCATATCAAATCCTCCTCATAGAAGCTAACCTCTCCACCTTTGAGTGCAAAACTATGGTTAGATACTAATGTACAAGAGAAGGATAAGCAACATGGATGACAAGAGACTCTGTTAAATTGCTTCCAACTCTAGCCATAACAACCAATGGCTCAAGCGAGGATGGCATCAAGATGCCAAGTCTTAGCCAAATTATTATGGAATTTAGAAAGATGTCATCATGCAGGATAGTAAAAAAATGAAAAATATTATTGCATCTAGATTTAAAATGAATTTGTGGTGTAACAAATATTTTTAAAATAAAAGGAAGTTAAAATACTACAACAAATGGTTAACGCTAATCTAGAAAATCAAACTAGCACAAAGAAGAAAGCTAACATTGTTATAATATGAACCAATTCCCAAAAAGTACATAGAAAACATGGGAATTGGATGATTCCAAAAACATTGTGGGATGCAAGAATCTATCATATTTGTGAGACTGGGATCGTAGAATACAAAATACACTTTCTCTTAGAGTGATCCATAAATTGTTGCGGATATTCCACTCGACAATTTGTCACAACAAACCTGATAAACTTATACTTAAAAAAATATGAAATCCTACAATATTATGGTTTATTCCTCTTTAGATTTTTGGATTTGTATATTACTGTTTATTATGTATGCATGCAGATTAAGCTTATTCAAAAAATAGAGAAAAACAAAATAAAATATCTCAAACCACAATTGACACAAGATATATCCTGAGAAACCCTTTAAGGAGAAACCCCAACTAGAAGGTGACGTCATTATGCTCTCTTTCTATGAATAAAAAATGATTGTGAGTACAAATAAGTATGGTTTGTGGCCCATGGCCTACTAAAATCCACAAATCCTCTTTGTGTGCTCTCTCCATATCCCTCTTGGCTATGATGTTCATCTATGGAACACATGCACTCGAAAATAATGGAACTCCTTTCCTCCTAGTGGCCCGGTACTGACACAACTTGATAACCAACTAGTCGTTATGTTTGACTCCCTCAACTCTTAACCCAAGTTAAAGTGTGTACTCTCCTAGAGCCTTCTTCATCATGATCACATGGTTATTCCATTTTCCATGAGCTATGGGGGTTAACATGGAATCCTCTCAAATTATGGTAGTGAGAACAAGAAGATGAACTTCCGAGTGGCATAACTTTTGTATATGGACTCTGATTGAGGTGATTTTTGCACCATTGGAAAGGTATTTATGTGCAGGCTATAAGAAAAAAGGGTGTCTTGCTAAAGTAGCAATATTTAACCCCAAAAAATATCATTTTATGCTTCAAAATGATCCTAGAATGTTTTCAGACACTAATTTTCCAAACTAGGTTCCACCAATAAAACTAGTCCTGTGAGTTGATTCCTCCACTTTTTCAACTCCTGTGAGTTGATTCCTCCACTTTTTCCACTCTAAAAGAATAGAGATGGATGAAAAGAAATATAATGATATAATATAGATCACACCTCCCTGATTTGAGATTCTTTTGGCCCCAAAAATATTCTATTGAATGAGGTGAGGAAAAAATTTCACGACCTTCTCTTGGGTGTACAATTTATCTTTACCTAGAATTCATCCTTTCAGCCCAATCTGCCAAATGTCACGCTGCCCTTGTCTTGTTGGTCTCAACCTCTTCTATATAAATATATCCTCTGTCAACTCTCCCTAAGAATTTAGTGCTAAATCCTCTTCAGAAGGTAGGACTTGTTCCTCTTCCTCATCTAGCATGGAAGGGTCATAGAGTTTCATATTATCTACATTCACCACTGAGTAAATGCACATGTATGGGGGTAGAATAAGTCTATAGTTGTTATCTGTTAGATTTTATAATTGGTAGAATAAGTCTATAGTTGTTATCTGTTAGATTTTATAACTGTTCTATGTTGAATCAATTACTTAAGCCCAGTTTGTCTTTTCATTAACAATGTATCCAATTATTAGCAGTATAATCAATCATTAAACATAACTAAAGAAAAAACAATATATGCAATGACAAAGAATATGCCAACACAAACATAAGAGGCAATAGATTGGTCTATGACCAGGGGAAAACCCAACAAGGGGGAAACCCTTTCAAATCTTCTTCTTTAATAGATCATCGTAAAAAGATTTCAAAAAAGAGTACAATGAGCCCAATACATATGTTTGCAATGGATAATAACAAATCAGATCTACATATCTATAGATATGTATAAAATAAGAGAGTAAACTTAGATCTACCAGATCACTAAAGCCAATATGTCAAACCCTAGATCTGAACTCTGGTCGCCCTCATTAAAACTGTCTGCGTGTGACTGAAACTCCCTGGTCACTTTCTCAGACATTGTATGATGGTGATTGTGACTGCACGATCGCTCTCAGGAAGTCTCTATGTGTGTAACCGACGTGAAATACAACTCAAACCCTGGGTCACTTCCTTACAGTTGTTGTGCGAGCATCCGAGATGGACTAGACTCTCTTAGGACAACTATCTATGAGTGTCCACGGACCTGAACCTTTCAATCTCCTTCTGAACCTAGAGTCACTCCCACAAGCCTATCTCCCAGTATCCAAAGAGCCTTAGTCAGTCTCTTTCCCACTTTGTGCCAGTGCCCAAGGACAAAATGCCTTGTTTTGTGCTAGTGTCTGAGATCCATAAAACCCTAACCTAGAGCAAACCTTTCGCCTGTGATTTCAGACCCTGTGTGAACCCCTTCCGGCGAACCTATGTGAGCCAAGACAAATAGAAAGATGACTTAATCAATATGTTGAAATGAACTTAACGTCGCCTCTATTTATAGGCTTTCCTAAGGATTAACTTGGGGTTAAGGTTGACCCAAGAAGTTACCCATGTGGTTAGGGCCGAACCATTCCATAATGTATGTATGAATAAAATAATTCAAAACTTAACTTCCGCTTAACCAAATTAGGTGATCTATAGGTCGATTTTTGTCCTCTTGAAAAGAGGAATTTGATGCAAGATATGAGTTGTCCAATGTGGAATTTGACTCTAGTTGTAAAAATTAACACTCCCTCTCAACTAGGAAGAATTCCACCTGCTAATATGAGCGTGTTGATTTTGAAATCAACCTACGAAGTTGTTGTAATTCTTTGACTGTCTCTACTCAACTCTATCTACTGAAACTTTCTCGGATATATCATAAGAAGACTGAGGGAGCAATAGCTTCCACCCATATCTATCAATAGGATAACTCATCATATAGGGGAGTAAACCCTCGACCCGAGAGTCTCATTGGGGAGCTTTACCCTCAACTCGGAATCTTATTACCTACCAATCTTCCCAGCAATGAATCTTAGTAGTCATGTGGTAGAACACATGCATCATAATTGAATTGGGTTGTACACCCCCAAGTATGCTCTGAACTCGTTGGCCAAACGAGGAGCGGTATTCGTAACAAGCCTGACTTATGGGTATGATGCCAACTGGGGTATACTCTGCAAAGACCAGATAGGGGAGTAAAACCCTAAACCCTATGGGTAACAAATAAGGATATTTCCCTATTGTTTAGAGTTCCCTCAATGCTAGGATCCCTCTATCTCAATTCTCATCCTGGGAGCTCAAACATGGTAGGAAGAGTTGGCTTAGTGTCCTCGATTAGTGTTTCCCCTCATCCGGATGGGCTACATCCATCAGTCCAAGCTGCTCTCTAAAAACCAAGAACTTTCTCTTTGGTAATGCCTTTGTGAGAATATCTGCAATTTTTTCATCTCTTGATATGTGATGAATCCTGACAGCTTATGTTTGCACTATGTCTCAAATAAAGTGATACCAAATTTTAATATTCTTGGACTTTTCATGGAACACAAGATTATCTTCCAAACGGATTCCACTCTTGTTGTCATAGTATATCATTGCAATATCTAGGACTTGCTCAAATATCTCTCCAAATATCTTTCTCAACCAAATTGCTTGGCACCTAGCCATGCCAGACACAGTGTATTATGCTTCGGTGGTGCTCAATGCTATAGAATTTTGTTTTCTACTCATCCAGGATATCATGGTAGATCCAAGGTTAAAAAAACATCCAGATGTACTTTTCCTATCGATAACATTTCCGTCCCAATCAACATCAGTGTATCCATGAAGTTGAAAATTTCTAGCATAATTTTTCAGGCCAAGTGTGATCGACCGATGAAAATGTCTCAATATGTGTTTCGAACTTATCTAATGTGCGTGGTGGGGCTCGGACATGAATTGACTCAATGTGTTTACTACACAACATATGTCTCGATGGGTGTTCATAAGAAACATCATAGCCCCAATCCGTTGTCTATACTAGGATGGATTTTCTAAGTCTAGTCCTGCAACATCTCCACATAACTTCCTGAAGTTCATTTCCATCGGTCTAACCATGGATTTATATTCAATCATTCCAAATATTTATAGCAACATTACAACATATTTTCCTTGTGAAAGGAAAATATTATTAGGCTTTTGCCACACCTCAAGGCCCAAAAATTAGTGCATGGGACCAAGTTCTTCCATCTCAAATTCAGAGGCTAGCTTCCTCTTACATTTGATCATTAGAGGCTCACTACCTGTTAAGAATAGATCATCAACATATAAAACCAAAATCAATGGCATACCTTGGACTATCTTGAAGTAGAGATTGGGATCAGAATTGCTTCTTATGAATCCCAGATTCACTAAGTAACTGTTAATGCGTGAATAACAAGCTCAGGGAGCTTGCTTCAAACCATATAATGCCTTCTTCAACATGCAAACATGTGTTCTTCGATCTTCCACTTCAAATCCATGTGGTTGTTCAACATATACCTCTTCCTGTAAAAAGCCATGAAGAAATGCATTTTTTACAGCCATCTAAAGAAGAGTTCATTCCTAACTTGCAACAAGGGAAACTATAGAATGGATGGTTGTGTATTGAGCCACGAGATAAAATATGTCATCATAATCTTCTCCCTCTTTCTAAGAGAAGCCTCGAGCTATGAACTGTGCTTTATATTTCTCAATGTTTCCATCAATTGCATGTTTGATCTTGAATAACCATTTTGAAATCACAACATATTTCCCTTTTGATCTAGGTACAACGTCCCATACATCATTTTTCATAATTAATTCATATTCTTCAACCATATCATCCTTCCAAACTTGGTTTTATACAACTTATTCGAATGAGGATGGTTTGACTTGAATCATAGTGCTCATAGCAGCAACATATCCTTGATAACTGCATTGTTTCTATCTTTCTTTGAATGATCTATGAATGGGGACATTTCTTTCAGTATCCTGTAAGGTATCGCAGAGCCAAAGTGGACTCTTCCTAGAGGAAGGATCACTTGGAGGAGGATCTAATGGATCCATAGGCTCTATGGGATCATTAACCATATTGGACTCAGGCACGGATGTGTTGAAGAAAGTGTAATTAGGTTCAGTCTTCATAAATGTATCTTTGATATTTGTATTTATTCAAGAAAAGAGAAATTATTTTTATGATATTTGTCAATGAGTTTCTTGCTCATTGAAGTAGGTTAAGCACATGATTAAGTTTTTCTAGGAAGTCAAAGTGTCAATTTATTTATGTAATATTCTTTGATGGCATGTTACACTATGTATAAAATGGTATAAAGGTCAAAGGAATACCTCTAAGAAAAGTCAAAGTCTCCTCCTTGCAATGAAGGCCTTCAAGAAGAAAAATAATGAAGAAATAGTCAAGTTGTCCTAAAGACAGCAAGTCGGCCTCATGTCAGCCTAAAGGAGGGGCATTCCTCTATATATAGAGGTTGTCCTCTCTCTCTCAACCTCAAACAAGCAAGCTATGAAATTAGTGCAGGTAGAAGCCAAGGAAAGTGAAGTAAAAGACAAGCCTAAGGGTCTCCAAGCAAAGCGAGGAAGGAAGGAAGTCAAAACAAAGTAAAGGGACTATTTCTAGGGTAGAAAGCAGTCACACATGTGAGATTGAAGAGGTCATATTGTGGATATAACATAAGCATCATTTCAGTGCAATATTCGTTAGTGTTTGGGCTAGATATTAGACCTACAAGGCCTCCCAAGTCAAGCGAAGAAGTATCTCTCTCTAGAAAAGGTGAAAGGACCCTAATTCTCTAAGGGTACCCTCCACATGTGGGAAAAATAGGGCAATAGAACAACATTACATTCATACACCCATACCTCAAGAAGGATCTCATTTGGTAAACAAAAGAAGAAGTCTATTTGAGAAAAGGATAGAAGAGGAACATCTCATCTAGAAGGCTTACTCAAGGAAGGTCTATCTCTAGACAAGAAGGAGGATGAAGTGTTGGGGAGAAAAGTGCTAGATGGAGGAAGTCTATGTGCTGGGAACAAAGTGTAGAATAGAGGAAGGACTTGACTCATGCTTGGAGGACATCCTTGTCAAGGGTCTAGGGATTGACATTGATCAATAAGAAGCTTCAATAAGAGACACTTACCAAAGGGTTTTCGTCTCTAAGAGAGAGAGATTTTGGCCCTCATAGAGAGCCAACATCTGCGTTCTTGTCTTTATGTTTTTGGTGGCAGTTTGATGAAACACACACACTAATAATAAGAAGAAGATCAAGCTAGCATAATTGTAAAAGTGCTTCACAAATTGTTATTGAGTTAAGAAGAATCACACTACACCTAATTGCCCTAGATTCTTCAACATTGTATCAGAGGTAAGGTGACACATCAAGGAAAGGGAAACTCAAGAACTAATGCTGGAGCATACAGCTCAGGAATTTCATTATATTCTAGTTAACTTAGGAGGTCTTGTGTTTTCAAGGAAGTTGGATTCCTATGTATGTAATAATTAATGTTTTAAGTGATTAGAATAGGAATTAATTAGATATTGTATTGTAAATTCTCTCGAATGTAGGAGAACATGAGTGATTAGTGAGGATTGAGAGAGTTAGAAATCAATTTAAGTCTTAGACTAGGAAGTGGTTTCATGATTCGTGGAACTAGAGAGGATTCTTAGGGATTAACTGGAGTTAAAAGTGGACTTAGAGGATATTCAGGATTTAGTTCAGCAGATTAAGGATCTGAACCAGAATTAGTTCAACAAAACCTTTGGTATAAATATAAGCCTAAAAGGCATAGAGAGTCAGTAGAGAGTAGTAGATAGGATTAAGTTAGAGTCAGAGAGTTAATTAGTTAAGCCTACAGCAGGAGAAGAAAGGCCACTGATATAGAAGATTAGGCCAAGGAAGAAATTTCTGTGTAAATGTTTATTTATTAATACAGATAAATCGATTTTGATTTTATATGACGTGTACTCTGTAATTGAATTATAGATTGTGTGTGTGATTAGAGTAATTCTACGTAACTTAAGTTGCAGGTGTGCAAAATCCAAGAGAGAGAGGACAATACTCAGAGGAGTATTGCGATGATCAGACAGTGTTGAAGTCTGATCAAAGCTCAAGAGTCAAGCGGAACAAAGTTCAGAAGGAGATTCAGATCATAACAAGTGAAGATCGTAAGGTGAAGACAAATACACAGGTATAAAGCCGAATGGGCTATTACATAGCAAGAAGCAAAAGAACGTAATAGTGCACAAGAGCCATTGGATCAATCAGATCAACGGACGAAGGTTGTGTGCGATAGACGGCTAAGACTAAGTCTCGTAAATGAAGTCAAGAAGTCGAATGATGGAGATTAAACCCACGTGTTAGTGGAAGGACAGAGCAGTATTCACAAGGGGTAAGCAATTTCTCGCATGCCCTAAAGATGGTAAATGGTATTTCTGAATTCTACGCGATTAGCTTTAGTGGCTGACACGTAGCACATGGTGGAAAGAGAAAACAGCTTTTCTCGCATGATTTTGGAGTACTAACAGTCGTGCAATTTTTCCATGTGATATTGCGCGACAACAGTTGGATCGAGTGGGGTTGATTAATGACAGAGATTGTCTGGGCTTGTAGGTGAGCGGACGCGCAATAGCTATTGGATAAGAGAGACAGATCAATGGTGGAGATCAGCCAAGCTTGTTGGCGATTGGGTGACGCGATAACCGTCAAATCAAGGAATGAGATCGATGGTGGAGATTTGAGCACAGGTTGAGCATCGATATCTGTGCAGAGGGTTGTAGAATGGTGAAAAGGTAAGGTTAAGTGTGGTTTATGAAGTATTTCTATTATATGGGGCATTATAATAGAAATAAGTGGAATTAATATATTATGGATTAAGTTGAGTTTAACCAAAGTCTGAAGACCATAGTATGGATGGAATGCACGGGTAATAAGAATTAACCAAAGGTTAAGAAGGTTTTATAAGGTTCCACTTAAAGGTTTAAAGAGGAATTTTCCTCAGTATGGAATTTTAACATTCCTAGGACATGTACACATGTATATGACATGCAATTTTACTTTCATATTGTGGGTATATGCGGCTTAGGCTGCATCATCAGGTATTTGCAGCTTAGGCTAGCATCATTTGGTATTAGAGCAGAACAAGGAAATTTTGTGTGTAAGAATTCTTTGAGGAAACTTAGAACAGAGTTATGTTTTGAAGATGTGTATGCAGGCAAGAGGAGATTAGATTTTTAATCTGACAAATAGTAGACACACAGAGATAGAGTATAGCAGAATTTTTAGATGCAAAGGAAACAAATAACAATACATTCAAAGTGCAGGTGAATGGTAGAATAAGATCATATAGATATCTGAAGGTAGTGGCATAAGAAGGTGAGAAGATTGCAGCAACCTAGAGCAAGGAGTGCTCAATTGGTTCCAGAGGAGAGAATCAAGGAGATGTCAAAAGACTGAGCTCAGAGGAGAGAAGCTTAGTGAGGCATGTGTAGCATGAAGGGGACTTGTTATTGCATAGGTTTTGTTGCAGCTCATAGAAAGATCACAAAGGCAATTCCATAGAGGATGTGGGTATAATTGATAAGGGATGAAGAAGCTGGTAAGAATTTCTGAGTGAAAGAAGAGGAGTTCATAACCTAGTATTTCATTGTGATTGAAATACAAGAGGACAATTTTGTTCTTAAAAGGTGTAGATTAGTTGAAGAAGAGAATAGAGAACCAAGTGCTTGCCAAAAGACCAAGTACAGAGGAGAGCTTGTTGAGGTAAGTGGAAGCAGGGAAGACTTGATGTTACATAAGCTTTAATGCAACTCATAGTAAGTGAGTAAGGAACTCATGAAGATAGAGAAGAAGATGACTATTGATAGTCATAACAGGGATAACAGAGGTTCTAAGGAAGACCACAACAGCAGAAAAGTGAAGAAGGAAGATGCCAAGGCAAATGGCAAGAGAATGAGCCAAGAGGAGCATGATAAGGAGATTGCTGAGTTAAAATAAAAACTCATTGTATTAAGGATGATACTAGAGGAAGACCAAAGACAAGGTTGGGTCTTGAGGAAAAAGGCAGTGAAGTGGTCTAAGTTACAGAGAAGGCTACAATAGAAGCAAGTGAAGTGCCTGGTGGAAGAACTCAGAGAAGTTGAGTTGAGAATAGAAGTTTCCATTTGTGAAGCAGAATAGGGTGAAGTTCTGGGTGAAGATGAAGACTAGAGATTTGTGGAAGATCTTATGAATCATATGAAGGATTCAAGACAGCAAGGAGATATGATGACTGAAGCATCAAGTGAGACCACAAGGTCTTATGTTTTTAAAACTGATAGTTTTCTATGAATGCAGGTATGGTACTAAATAAGGAATTTGTTGATATAGAGACAACTAATGACCATTATTATGATCAAGAAGTATTTTATGAACCTGGAGGAAATTGGGATGATTGTTTTTCATTCCATGAAGTTGAATTTGCAGCTCAGTTACAGATGGAAGATCAGGATCTTATTCTGATGAAGAATGAAGGAATATTGTATTAGAGAGGTAAACTAATGAATTTTATTAATTTCAAATGAAAGATAATATTAATGCAGATGATGGGGCAAGGATAGCTCTTGAAGAAGGTTTACAGAGAGACAACAGGACAAAATGCATTGAATAATAAGGACATCTACTTAAATATGTTAAGAAAGAAGAAGACTATACAAAAGATTTAGCAAAGGGAGAAAGGACATCTGATGATTTGTCAATAGCAAAGGAAGGTATGGAGAATTGTGTGAAATTTCCAAATTCTACTCAAATTGAAATTATTGACTTATACAGAAAAATATACTTTCAAAGAAGGGAGTTGGAAAAGCAGAGGATGTATACTCAGGATAAATTGCTGAAAAAGGAAGACAAAGAAATTGTCATGAATGACAATCATAAGGAAAAGGGGATGGTAATAAAAGTTTAGCAAATTGACATTACAGAAGAAGGAGTTCATTATTGTGAACAAGAGGAGGGAGATATCATTGAAATAGATGATATGGAGAGTTTAAATCAACATACTAATGTGTTGACAAAGGAAATGAAGGAAAACACAGAGCAATATATTGAGATGTTGTTAGAGAAAGAAAAGGTAATGAGACCTTATGTTCTTAATTCTGATAATTGTTTTATGATTACAGGAATTGATGAAAATGAGATAGACATGTTTCAAGTTGAAGAGACAGTTTTCGAACTAAAGAAGACTGGAAGTTGCTAGGTCAGACATATTGATGAGGAAAAAGAAAAACATGAAGATATCGTGCTTAAAGAATTTAAATTGATTGTTAGAATCAGTCAAGGAAATGAAAGACAATTACTAAGGCTTGTCAAAGAAGAGGAAAGAAAATATGTTGGAATTGATGAACATCATAGTGATGTATTTGAGGGGAATCAAGTACAAAGGAAATTGGAGGACTATTTACCTTTTGAAAGTAAATTTACAGATATTGAACAGAGGTTGGTTGGAGAGTCACAAGAGGGGAAGGATGAAAGGGAAGCAGTAAGAATCCAACAACTTCAAAGAGAAGATAGTAAATAGTAGTTTGAAGATGGGTGGACAGAATACACCAACAAATGGCAGAATATCTACTAGACCAAGGATGTGATGGAGATAGAGATTGAAGAATTATGGCAATTAGTGATGAAGCAGTCCAGATGGAGGAGATTGACAAGGAGAGGAAGATGAACCAAAATATAGCAGACATACAACAACAACAAAGGTGCAGAGCATTTGGAAAGTTAAAAATTAAAATTTGGGACCCTGGAGGTTTTCTATCAACATATGGAAGAACATGATCAGGAGATCATGATTATTTTAACCTTGGGAGTCTGATGCAAGAGAATACAGCTCAGCAATTTCATTATATTATAGTTAACTTAGGGGGTCTTGTGTTTTCAAGGAAGTTGGAATCCTATGTATGTAATCATTAATGTTTTGAGTGATTAGAATAGGAATTAATTAGATATTGTATTGTAAATTCTCTCGAATGTAGGAGAACATGAGTGATTAGTGAGGATTGATAGAGTTAGAAATCAATTTAATTCTTAGACTAGGAAGTGGTTTCATGATTCGTGGAACTAGAGACGATTCTTAGGGATTAACTGGAGTTAAAATTGGACTTAGAGGATATTCAGGATTTAGTTCAGCAGATTAAGGATCTAAACCAGAATTAGTTCAATAGAACCTTTTGTATAAATGTAAGCCTAAAAGTCATAGAGAGTCATTAGAGAGTAGTAGATAGGAGTCAGTCAAAGTCAGACAGTCAGTCAGTTAAACCTACGACATGAGAAGAAAGGCCACTGATATAGAAGATTGGGCCAAGGAAGAAATTCCCGGGTAAATGTTTGTTTATTAATACAGATAACTCGATTTTGAGTTTATATGATGTGTACTTTGTAATTGAATTATAGATTGTGTGTGTGATTAGATTAATTCTACGTAACTTAGGTTGCAGGTGTGCAAGGTCGAGAGAGAGAGGATGATACTCAGAGGAGTATTGTGATGATCAGATAGTGTTGAAGTCTGATCAAATCTCAGGAGTCAAGTGGAACAAAGTTCAAAAGGAGATTGAGATGAGAACAAGTGAAGATTGTAAGGCGAAGACAAATGCACAGGCAGAAAGCCAAATGGGCTATTACACAGTAAGAAGCACAAGAATGTAATAGTGCAGAGGAGCCGTTGGATCAGTCAGATCAATGGGCGAAAGTTATGTGTGATAAACGACTAAGATTAAGTTGCGTAAATAAATTCAAGAAGTTGAATGATGGAGATTAAACCCACATGTTAGTGGAAAGATGGAGCGATATTCACAAGGGGTAAGCAGTTTCTGGCGCGCCCTAAAGCTGGTAAATGATATTTCTAAATTTTACGCGATTAGCTTTAGTGGTTGACACGTAGCATACGGTGGAAAGAGAAAACAACTTTTCTCGTGTGCTTTTGGAGTGCTAACGGTTGTGCAAGTTTCTGTGCAAGATTGCGCGAAAACCATTAGATCAAGTGGGGTTGATCAACAGTGGAGATTTTTCAGGTTAAGTTGAGTTTAACCAAAGTCTGAAGAGCATAGTATGGATGGCATGTGCGGGTAACAAGAATTAACCAAAGGTTAAGAAGGTTTTATAAGGTTCCACTCAAAGGTTTTATAAGTGTGGAATTTTAGTATTCTTGGATCATGTGCACGTGTATATGACATGCAAGTTTACTTGCATACTATGGGTGTATGCGGCTTAGGCTACATCATCAGATATTTGTAGCTTTGGTTGGCATCAAGAACACTAATCAAGGAAAGGCATATATAAGGTTCAAGCATCAAGTCAAGTCTACTCAAGGATAATAAGGGATTACAAGAAGGATAGAAATAAAAATGATAATCCTTTTGTACAAAGACACCTACAAAGAAGAAAGATCAATAAGGAACCTACACCACAAGCCAATCCATCAACCAAGTCTACTTGAAGCAAGAAATTTGAAGAAATTAAAGGAAATCAATAAAGACTTCAAGAAGGAAGCAAGTCCACCACATTTCAAATTCTATCAAGTAAATATATGTCCCCTTATGGTTATACATCAATGTCTTTTTTCAAGGAAAGAAACAAATTGGTAGGTACCAATAACTTTCTTGCATGGAAGAAGAGGATTAATTTACTTCTCAACTAGAATGAACTCCTAGAACACTTCAAAGGGAATGTTACTATTCCTTCTAAGGAAAAACTCAAGCCTTAGCCAAGTATAATAAGGATGAGATAAGATCTCAAAGGATTCTAATAGAATCTATCAAAGACTCTCACATTCCTTATGTCTCCAAGTTGGAGACATCCAAATAAATCTATGACAAACTAGTAGAGATATTCTTGGTAACGACAACTGGAGAAGTGATATATCTACAAAATTAATTATACAAGACGAAGATATCCAAGGAAGGAATAGCTCCCTACTTCATGAATATCTCTGAGATGAGTGATCAACTTCAATAGCTAGGGGAAGTCATGTCTGATAGAGAAATGACAACCATAGTACTCAATGCTCTAACTAAGGATTGGGGCAACTTCACATCAAGCATACATTCCAAAAAGGAAGCCACCCCACTAAGTGAAATGTGGTCTCTATGCAAGACAGAGGAAACCAGAATCAAAGCCAAGGAAGATGTGGGATCAAAGGAGCGAGAATTTGCTACCATGGCCAAGGGAAAGGGAAAATTTGGCAAATTTAGTCCATGAAGAACAATCAACAAAGGTATGTCCAAAATCCAATGCTATAGATGCCAAGAATATGGACATTACAAAAGGAATTGTCCTAAACTTAAGAAGGAAAACAACAACAAAAGAAAGAGGGAAGAAGATCACATGACTCAAGAGGTGAAAGAAGAATAAAAGAAGAAAAAGAAGGAAGATCCTATGGATCTCCACTATGACTAAGTCAAACTCTTTACTTAAAGTCTTCTTTCAAAGTTTTGAGTAGGATAGGAGCATGTAGGAATAAAATAAAATTTCATGGATAGAAACATCTTCTAGAACCTAGAAGCATGATGTACGTAGATTTCTAGATACTCATGTAGAAAAATCATTTATAAATGAGAACAAAATGCCTGGTTAGAAATATCTTCTAGAAAATAGGATCATGGTAGATATAGCTCAAGATATTCATGTAGAAGGAGCATACCTAGAATAGTAACTAATCCACAATGAAAGAAAATTGATCATGCTTAATAATGTTAGAAGACCTCCATTGTCAAAAGGAAAGAAACATTTGCATGATAAGGGTCTTCAAGATCCTATGATGGAATCTTCAAAAGAAGATTCATGAATAAGAAGCAGATGTTTCATTGGGAGTCCCATTCATGGGATTCAAGAAAAGGATGAAATGCATGCAAGATAAGATGGAGCAAGAAGGTCCATATCAAGGACAACCAAATGAAGCCAAAATTATCAAAGGAAAAACAATATGAGGTATATATGCATCAAAGTTTATTCATGTTATCATATGTACATTATTGAGTCATGGAATAGTTCTATGACATGATAAAGTATGAAAGAATCTCTTTCACCAGTAACATGCTCGAAGGCATGTACTACAATGTAATGAAGGTCAACAAAAGGAAATACTTACATAAGGAGTATAAGATTGTTGACTAGGAAGCAAGAAGGAATGTTGACTAGTCCTAGAAACTAGCAATAAAGAAGTGCTCCCTCAAGAACTAAAAGGTAGTTGACCAATCTATCCAAGAAGAAGCAAATGAAGAAATAGATCAAGCATGTGAATAACACCATGATCACCAAGAATCACTATCTAACAATATACTTCGAAGATATCTCCCAAAAGAAGGCAATACAACTTTGACAAAGGAAGGAAAGACCCTTAACACCTATGAAGGCCTTGGAGATACAAAGGGTGTAGATAATTGATTCTACTCTACAAAGATGTCAGGATGAATAAATCCATCCAACAAAACTTAGTGTTGAAGAAATAACAGGATGAAGTCATGAAGGGCTACTCGACCGAAGCATGGGAACAAACAAGTTCAACGAAGCATCCATGATAAGAGTATTCCGAAGCATGGATAAGATAACAAAGGAGTAGCTAGATGAAAAGAGATCCTGATATATGAAAAGAATACCACTTTCCACAAAGGAAGAAATGACATCACAAACCAAGAAGGAAAGTAATTGATGGATGGTGCCCTACCAAAAGGAAGTTCGAAGCAAGACTTCATGACATGGAAGGAAAGAAGAAGATCAAGTAGCTGAAGAACCCACGAAGAAGAAGTTGTTAATGACTGGACAAGTCCCCAACTAAGATGGAGTTATAAAAAGTTCCCAATTACAAAGGAACTTGGACAAGTACCTTGTCAGAGGATACTTGGGCATGTCTTCCTCAATTGAGAGGAAGTGATAGACATAATATTCTTGTCTTCATTTGGGAAGAAATAATGGGAGGATTGGGTAATCATCTGGCATCCGATACTCTTTGAGGAAGTGTAGGGCATCCAATACATGAGTAGGCAAGAGGACCAATATTCCTTGAGGGTTGGGAACCTGAGATAATAATAGTCCTAGAAGTTCATGCTCAGTGAACACCCAGGTGGGTATGCACCTTGAGAGATAATGACTAAGGTGTCTATAAGTCATTGGTCTCACCAACATTGTGGTTTGATCTATTGAGAGATAGAGTTGTCAGTCAAGGCCTTGTTGTGGAAAAAATGTTGGTTATTATGATGCTATAACAGATGGATTGCAAATCTAGTTTCTTTTATGTGAATTCTTCAAGATTGAAAAATAGCCAAACACCTTGTAATGATTTATGAAATACCTCCCTAATTAAGAGGGAGGTTGAAGAAAGTGTAACTTGGTTCGTTATTCATAAATGTATCTTTGATATTTGTATTTATTCAAGAAAATAGAAATTATTTTTATGATATTTTTCAAAGAGTTTCTTCCTCATTGAAGTAGGTCAAGCACATGATTAAGTGTTTCTAGGAAGTCAAAGAGTCAATGTATTTATGTAAGACCCTTTGAGGGCATGTTACACTATGTATAAAATGGTATAAAGGTCAAAGGAATACCTCCAAGCAAAGTCAAAGTGTCCTCCTTGTAACGAAAGCCTTCAAGTAGCAAAATAATGAAGAAATAGTCAATTCGGCCTAAAGACAGTAAGTTGGCCTCATGTTAACCTAAAGGAGGGACATTCCTCTATATATACAGGATTTCCACTCCCTCTCAATGTTAAACAAGCAAGCTCTAAAACCATTGAAGGTAGAAGCCAAGGAAAGAGAAGGAAAAGGCAAGTCTAAGGGTCTCTAATCAAAGCAAGGAAGAAAGGAAGTCAAAACGATGTAAAGGGATTATTTCTAGGGTAGAAAGAAGTCACATGTGCGGGCTAGAAAAGGGCAGATTGTGGATATAATAGCAATAGAATTTTAGTGCAAGATTCATTAGTTTTTTGGCTAGATATTAGGCTTACAAGGCCTCCCAAGTCAACCGAAGAAGTATTTCTCTCTAGCGAAGGTGAAATGACCCTATTTCTTTAAGGGTACCCTCCACACATGGGAAAACTAGGGTAGTAGAACAACATCACATTCATACACCCATACCTCAAGAAGGATCTTGGTTGGTCAACAAAAGAAGAAGTCTACTTGAGAAAAGGATATAAGAGGAACATTTGATCTAGAAGGCTCACTCAAGGAAGGTCTATCTCTAGACAAGAAACAAATAAGGAGGACGAAGTGTTGGGGAGAAAAGTGCCAGAAGGAGGAGGTGTATGTGCTAGGAACAAAGTGTGGAATAGAGGAAGGAATTGACTTGTGCGTGGAGGACATCCTAGTCAAGGGTCTAGGGTTTGGCATTAATCAATAAGAAGCTTCAACAAGAGAAACTTACCAAAGGGTTTTCCTCTCTAAGAGAGAGATGTTTTGGCCCTAGCAGACAGCCAACATATGTGTTCTTATCTTTATGTTTTTGGTATAATTTTGATTAAACACACACACTAATACTAAGAAGGAGATCAAGCTAAGATAACTGTAAAATTGCTTCACAAATTGTTATCAAGTCAAGAAGAATCACACTACAGCTAATTGCCCTAGATTCTTCAACCAGACCATCTAGAATATCCGAGTCATCATCCTCTTCCTTGGGAGGAGGAGGTGGAGGAAGATCTCTTCTTTTCCAAGAGTTGTATCCTCATCAAATGTTACGTCCCACTAATCGCGACCTTCCTCTAACCAGGAATATAAATTCTATATGCTTTAGAATTTTCATAATAACCCACAAATGTACCTTTTCTACCAGTAGATTCCAATTTGTTCCTTTTATCCTTCGACACATGAAAATATACGGGGCATCCAAATACATGAAGATAGCTGATATCATGCTTCATACCTGTGAATATTTCTTCAGGAATCTAGTTTTCTAATTCTTGATGAGGCACCCTGTTTTGAACATATACAGCAGTAGATGTAGCTTCATCCCAAAGGAACTTTGGCACCTTTAAATCATGGTGCATAGCATGGGTAGCTTCTAATATAGATATTTCATTCCTTTCAACTATACCATTTTGTCCAGGAGTATATGGAACAATCGTTTCCTTCTTGATTTCATCTTTCTTGCAAAATGATATGAATTCTTTTGACATGTATTCCCGTCCATTGTTGGACCTGAAGAATTTGATTCTCTTTTCTGATTGATTTTCATTCAAGGCTTTGAATTTCTTGAATGTTTCAAAGTCTTCATCCTTGTACTTAAGATATTATATCCATGTCTTTCTCGAGAATTTAGAAATAAAGGTGATGTTGTAGAGATGAACACCAATAGAATGCACAGGAATCAGAGTACATATATCAGAGTGAATGAGACAAAGGATGTAATTTGTCTTGTTCTTACTAGAGGGAAATGGTCCCCTTGTTTTCTTTCCACTTGCACAACCTGGAAAAAATCCATCATGATGAGCTTGAACATCAGGAATACCATAGACAAATTTATTTAACTTTAGAAGTGCATCATAGTGTAGATGATTCAGTCTGTGATGTCATAACTCGCTCGGATGATTGATATTATGAACCAATTCTAGAATAGGTATTCCAGTGACTCTATAGAGTCCTTCAAATCTCAATCCTAATGTTAATGCATCTCTCATAGGTGAATTAGCAGGCCAAGTCAAAAATTTACATTTGATGAAGGAAACCTTCATCCCTTTATCTTATAATGTGGATATAAATACCATATTCTTCATTAATCCTAGTACATAGATAATATCATGCAACAGAACTAATTCCCCATAATTCAACTACAATTTAATGGACCCAAATCCTTTCAAGAGATGAGTGGATTTGTCTCCAAGAATGAAATTTAGCTTAGTCTCCCTCTATACCAGATTAGAGAGGAATTCCTTGTAACTAGATAAACGATGAGTGGCCCCACTATCAACCAACCAACTATCCCATGAATCCGGTGGACAAGAACTAGTAAGAGTAGAAATAATAATGTAATCAAATTTATTTACAACATTACTTTCATACCTGGGAGCCTTTGACTTCTTTTAAGGAGGACGATTTTCTTCACGGTGACTTCAGGAGTCTCTTATTCTTCTTTCGTATCTTCTATCATAGTTATTCCTTTGAAAGTCTTTTCTTCTTTTGTTATTATAGTTTCTTCTAGTGTTGTAGCATGGTATTTTGTTCTTCTCAAGGTAGTCATGAGCATAATGACTTGTCGTCTAACAAATGAGGCATTCAACATGATATAACAAATTGCCATTCCTTTGTTTTGTATTTTGAGAAGGAGACTTCCTTGATGGACCTCCTTTTTCCTTTTTCCTTTTGTCATGAGTGGTATATGTAATGGGCTCTCCCTCTTCATGATTTTGAATACTTCCTCTTGCTATCATCCTTGATTCTTCTTGAGTGAGCTTCTGCACAATTTTGTCAAATGTCGGAAGGGCATTGTTGTTGTTGATTGTAGTAATGAAGGTTTCCCAAATGGGAGGGAGACCTCTAAGATTCACAACTATTAGCTCCCTATCAGGCACATTTTCTCCAACTCTCTACAATTGATATCTAAGGTGGGAGGTCCTTATAATGTAGGATTGAACAGCTTCTCCTTTTTTCATATTATTTTCCTTGAGTTGATATTTCAAGGTGATGATGTCATTCAAGTTGTTGATTTCATACATGCTAGATATCTTATCATACATATATTTAGACTTTCTTAAATTCCCAACATATGCAACTAAATGATCTTGTAAACCATAAGCTATAATTTTCTTTCCTTTGGACTCACCTTTCTTGTACCTGTTCTTAAGGGAAGTGAAGCATTTTCTGGAAGCTTGAGCATCCTTCCTCGAATGGATTTTAGCACATCATTGTTGTTAGCTATGATCTCCAATCTGACTTTCCATGCAACAAAGTTTGATGCATCACCCAACTTTTCATGCTCCTTGAAGGTAGAGGATGACATTTTAACCTTGACTCGACAATCTGCTATCTGAAAGGGAGGTATTCAATCCTTGTCTTATTTTAAGCTTGAATTTCACCTCAACTCTGATACCATGTTAAATTTTATGATTTTTTTATGATGAATCAACTACTTAATCCCAATTTATATTTTCATTAACAATGTATCCAATTATTAGAAGTATAATCAATCATAAATGTAACTGAAGAAAGAACAATATATGCAGTGAAAAATAACACAACAACATAACCATAAGAGACAATAGACTGGTCCAAGACCAGGGAAAAACCCGACAAGGGGGAAACCCTTTCAAATAATCTTCTTTAGTAGATCGTCATAAAAATATTTCAGCAGAGAGTATAATGAGCCCCATACATATGTTTACAACGAATAATGACAAATCAAATCTACATATTTCTATAACATCAGAGAGAAAAATCAAATATGCCAGATCACTGAAGTCAACTGAAGCCAAGATGTCAAACCCTATATCTGAACTTTGGTCACCCTCATCAAAATTGTCTGTGTAAGACCGCAACTCCCCGATTTCTCTCTCAGATACCATATGGTGGTGACTATGACTACACGATCACTCTTAAGAAGTATCTATGTATGTGATTAAGGTGAAATACAACTCAAACCCTAGGTCACTTCCTTACAGTTATTGTACGAGCATTTGAGATGGCCTGGGTGCTCTTAGGACTACTTTGTGTGAGCATCAGCAGACCTGAACCTTCTGATCTACTTTTGAACCCAGAGTCTCTCTCACAAGCCTACCTCCAAGTGTGCAAAGAGCCTTGGTTGCTCTTTTTCCCACTATGTTCCACCGTCCAAGGACCAAAATTCCATGTTCTATGCCAGCATCCATGATCTAGAAAACCCTAACCTAGAGAAAACCTTTCACTTGTAATTTTAGACCTTGTGCGAACTCCTTTCGTTGAACCCGTGCGATCCAAGAAAAAATATAAGAATAGAAGACTTGATCAATGCATCAAAATGAGCTTAAGGTCACTTCTATTTACAGGCTTTCCTAAGGGTTAAATTGGGGTTAAGGTTGACCCAAGCAGTTAACCATGTGGTTAGGGTTGACCCATTCCATAATGTATATATGAATAAAATAATTCAAAACTTAACTTCTGCTTAACCAAATTAGGTGATCTTTATGTCGATTTTGGTCCTCTCAAAAAAATAAATTTAATGCAAGCATCATATTAGTCATATGAGATGTCCAATGTGGAATTTCACCCAGTTGTAAAAATTAACATTATCTCTCATCTTTTCCAATATCTCAAAGGGACCATACTGCAGAGCCTTGAGTTTCTTATGAGGACCCTATAGCCTCTCCTTGTTTAGTTATAACCATACTATATGTCTCCGATATTCAAAATATTCTTTTTTTCTATGTTAATCATGCCAAGCCTTATATTTTTCTTATGACTTATGCAATGTGTCATGTACCTATACATGGATATGCCTGATCTTTTCTACAAATTTTTCATCCCTCAAGGTACCCCCTGTAAGATCGTCCCTTACTCCCTCTTACTTCCCATACACAATATTCAAAGGCAAAGGTGGAAAATATCCCAAACAAGTTTCAAATGGGGACTTGCTAGTAGAAGTGTGGAATGATCTATTATAATAGTGTTGTATATATACCAAATTTTCATCCTAGTTTTTCATATGATTATGATGGTAAGCCCTCAAAAGCTGCACCAAAGCCCTTTTTACTACTTTTTTCTACCCATTAGTATTTCGATGGAATATTGTAGACCTCTCCAACTTCATGTCCATATTATGCCACAATGTAGTCCAGAATGAATTAGCAAACCTTGTGTCCCTATCTAAAATGATGCTCCTTGGTATCCCAAAGTGCACCTAGACCAGTCCAAAGAATAATGTTTCCACTTCTTTCTCACTAAAGGTATTTTTACAGGGCATTAGAACACACCTCTTGGTGAACCTTTTAAATATCTCAAATATTTAGTCATGTCTCTTCTTGGTTGTTGGTAAACCTCCCACAAAGACTATGGAAATTATTTCCCAGGGATGAGCAACCATAGGTAAGCTATGATATAGACCTTGTTCCTTGGTACTAGGCTTTTTATTATAAGAAATCGTGCATCATCTTATGAACCTAGATACATGTTCTTACATCTTGACCCAATACAAATACATATATAAGTTGAATAATGTTTTCCATACACCAAAATGCCATGTAACCTTGGAGGTGTGAGCATCTTTGATCTGCTATAATTGCTCAACTTTAGGAGAACATAACTTATCCATCCTATAGAGTAACCCATCCTGGGATGATAGTCAACGATGTTGTAACCATGATTTTCATGGCTCTCACTCTGCAATTGTTGAAAGAACTCCTTGAAGTTCCTCTCTGTATGTATCATGGGTGAATTTCTCCATGTACATTAGAGTTCCCAAAGTTGTGATCTTTGATGTGGTTGGAATTGAAAGCATGTCAACCAACTTGTTTGTGTTTCCCTTCTTATACTTTATCACTAAATGAAACTATTGTAGAAACCCCATCCACTTGTAATGTGTGGTCTCTTGTATCCATGGTGGCTTCACTCAATGAACCTCTGATATATCATGTGCATTCATGGAATACTAAACAATACACCTAATTTGTCTACATATATGAAAATACCTCTAGAAATCACATTTTTTAACTCCTTATTAATACGAACCTAATACACCTTCCCAATTTAAAAAACCCCTACTTTCACTAGATATTGTAGGCCTCCATTTTTTCATTAACATTTTTAATACCCCTTTATAGTTTTCATTAACTTTGAGCTCCATTTTTTATACTTGCCAATATAGAAACCCTTTACTCCCTATATATCCCCCAATATATTATGTAATTTTTTCCTCAATATATATCCCCCAATATGAATGCATGTGGTATGGTATTTCTTACCCAGTGAGGCCCCTGTGGTTGTATCTTACTTTGGGTCTATAGGTACTCTAGTGGCTTGTGGTCTGTGTGGATTAGTGCATCTTTTCCCATCTGATAATGCTTCCACTTCTCCATAGTTTTCACTAGGGATAAAGTTCCTTTTCATAGGTAGGGTAATTAATAATTACCCCATGAAGTACTTTAGAATGGTAGCATACAAGCATTCCTCCCTGCATCAAGACCACTCCCATAGCATGCCCACTCACATATGTCTCTACTTTGAAGGGTTGTTGCAAGTTTGGTAATGCTAGAACTAATGCTAGATTGATCTTGTTCTTCAAATCCTCAAAGGCATGTGGTTGACCCTTTCCCCACAAGAAAATCTTGCCACTTGCTATTATGGCATGAAGTGGTCCTTCTATCATTGAAAATGAGGCTATGAATTTCCTCAGTTACTGTGTCGCCCAAAAAAAATCCTAACCTTAGAAACATTAGTAGGCAATAGTTTTTTAGTGATGGCCTCCATCTTGGTAGGATCTATCATCATCTCTCCTCCACCTATCGCATACCATAGATACACCACTGGATGTTGTGCAAACTCATGCTTCTTGAGATTCAACTGTATCAAATGTGAAATGTGCTCCTCCTAGGTAGCATTGTATACCAATATATCATCCAAATAGAAAATAACAAATGAATTTATAAAATGGTACAATATATCATTAATTAACCTCATAAACATAGTTAGTGCATTTAATATCCCCTTTCAAATTTATTTTAATATCTCATAAATTATTCTATGAAATTTCTTCAAAAGAATCACATAATAATTCTTGTCGAGAATTTGACCGATTTAAAACCAATAATTACATAGTTTGTAGAAAATTTCCATTATAAAACCCTAGTTGTTGATTTATTCATTATTAAGAAGGAAACTACAAAAAAATCATAGGAACTAACAAATAGAAAAGCTGGATAAATCTTCTCTCGCTGGATTCCCACTACAATTATGTGTCGCTTCAGCCTTCCAACCAAGTTTCCAAAATATTGATCTTCCTAAGCACCAATGAAGAATCTGATTTTATCCCTCCTCTTTGAGTGACTAGGGTATATCTCTCATACTGAAACCCCTCTTGATTGGATAAGCTAAGGTAGATCACTTTCCACTGGAACTAGCCCGCTACATAATATGGGATCTCACCAAGACAAGCTCCAAGAAATCCGCTCAAAAACAACAAAATGATAATCCCAAATGCATGCCCAAGCAGTGAGCTCTCGTCTCCTTTAATAGTCATGGAATATCCAAATACCATGGGTCATCTAAATACCATGGGTTTTTTTCTTCTTTTATTAAAGTGTCTCATGATATTTCTCTTTTCTTTAGTCACTTTTAAATTAATTAATTCTCTCATATCCCGTAATTAATTTTAATTTGTAAACCAGGCTAATGAGATACTCTCATTTCCCAATGTCTAAAAAAAGGGACATTACAATCCTCCATTCCCAAAATTTCCTGTCCTCAAGCAATTCATACACTTAGAATTGTGTCCTAAGATAGTACGAAGAATCCCTATTGTATTACTAATATGGAATCCATAATCTGTATGATAGAAAAAATTCTAGGATCTCGCTGCCAAATAGTGAATCTAGCATCCCCAATATTTGAACAATGAGAACCACATATGCTCCATAAATGGTGAATTCATTTTACTTTCCTTTTAGAGAAGAAATTTTCTCCCTCATATGTACATGGTCTGGTTTGATGTAGTGCTATATGGAAAGTTTGGAGTCATTTAAAGAGCATAAGCAAGAAAATATAACTAAGCCACGATGTTAGACTTACCATTCCCACCATTCTTGTCCAGTACAAACTTTTCCAAAGGATTTCTACTGCATGAACTAAGTTAAAGGAAGAGCTACCATCTTAGTTAAATTTTCAACTTTTTTAATCTTCCTAGGCCTCCCAAGAAAACCACCTCCATGGGACTGTAGCGCAGGTTGGAAAAGGTTCATCCTTGTTGTCTCATTTTCTGTTAGTAATTATAATGATCTTCTTGTAACATAATCTATTTTTCTCTTTCTCCTAGGAATTTATGGGGTCCACTATTTGTTCAACATGAGCATAAAACAAAGATAGGGCTCCAATCTTGCATTAAATCCTTGTACTCTACATTACTCATTTCTTGCTTTGCCCTCCAATGTAAATCTATTGGCTAGACATAGGTTAAGATGGTAAATTATCCCTCTTGGGGCCAACTCTTTCCAGTGACTCACATCATACCTGCTTAGAGAGAAAAGGTGCATTATGGAAGAACTTATTATCGGGAATGAGGACACTCAAGGTCTCAGGAAATAACTAAGAGCTTGGATGTGAAAATAATGGAGTTACCCCCCAATTGATTTAGTATGAAATTACCTAGTAAGAGAGGGAATTAGAAAATGAATGACACCCCCTCATAAACAAAAAAAAAATTGGTAGAGGTAGTGGACTGAGTTTCTGGATGCCAGACATACCAAAGGCCATTACAACCAATATAAGTATATGGTTGACATCTATTTTCCTTCAAAGTTTTTATTGAGAAAAGTACTTGTGGACGAAAATTTAATGAAGGGATACATTCTTTTGACCCTGAAAAAGATGCAGAGGCACATGGGAAACTAGACCAAAAACAAAATTAAAGTCTTAACAACATCCATCTAAAAAAATTACTTAACTTTAGAAACATTATTAAAAACTATACTTAAGTGGCAAGCCACTATTTTTTATTATATTTATTTATCATTTTTAAAATAACATAGATCCATCTTAACTTTGAATCCAAATGATCAAATCTCTTGAATTTTGTTTTCTAAGAAAAAAAATCGAACTTTTCATTGCATGATAAAAAGTTACATTATATATGCGATAAGCATTCAAGTGACTATATGATTTTACTCATAAAGTTGCTGAGATTTTCTTAAGGTATTCCCTCTGCTATCTCTCGAAATTTGGTTGCAGTTCACTAACTAGGTTCTGTTCGAGGTCTCCTGTGTGCGGAGAAACCCTTGTTGAAGTCAATTTAGATGCCGAGTGGTCATCAAATTTTTTTTATGAAACCACTATTTCTAGATTTTTGTTTTTTAGTTTTGTTGAGGCTGATCCAATCCCAGGTCTCCTCAGAAAGGAAAACAACCGAAACAGGCTGAGATTTCAGAGTGATGGGTCCTACGCATATGGTGGACGTTCTGACACACGGATCTCGTCCATCTCCTTATGCTCTATTCGTGAACTGCCCAAATTTTGTTGCAGACCCTCTTTAGAAAGCTTGTTTGCAGCATCATTGCGTTCCCTGTATATATGGCATAGTGAGATATGATTAAAATGCGATTTTAAGCTCATGGTTTCCTCTAAAAAGGATGATAACAAGTAGTTCTGACATCTGTGGGTTCCATTGAACCATTTTACAATGTTTAGATAGTTCCCAAAGATCTGAATCGTGACAATACCCAAATGAATGAGCCAACATAGGAGAAGTCTTAAGGTAGTCAGCTCGGCAAAATTGTTGGTTCCACTCCCTATGCCTACTGAGGCTGAAAGGCTTCTATGGGGGCTCAAATGAATGATCAGTCCTGCTCCACATTTGTTTTCCTCGCTGGATGCCCCATCGAAGTATGTCCACGGGATCCCGTCCCTGATGGATTCTTGTATGATCGATTTGGGGTGTTCTTCATTGGAAGGATAAGGGATGCTTGTGTATAAGGATGCACTTCCTATGGCTGTACCATCCACTGATGGAGGAATGTCTTGAAAGATACATTTGTTCCTTGCGATCCATACCCCCTAGGAGATGATCAGGGGTAAATTTCGCAGGTTCCCTTTAGGATGGTTGGACCACCACGACTTCCAGGTTGTTGTCAATGACTGCTCGGTCCATTCAGTCCTTTTGTGTGTCAGGTCCCCTACCGATTTCCATATTTCTTTGAAGAAGAAGCATTCCATAAAGAGGTGCGAGATTGTCTCGGAGGGTTGTTTGCACAAGGTACATCTTCTTGGTCCTGATTTGAATCTTTTCTAAAGGATATCCTAGGTTGGAACCTTTGCTTTGAGGATACACTAGAAGAGCACTTGGCCTTTTGCAGGGCATTGCAATTTCCAAATTGAAGCTACCCACCATTCTTGATTCCCCTACCCTTTCTTGGTCATTAAGTATTTATATCCTTGCTTTGGGGAGTATCTTCCTAACTCAACATGAGCCCAAACTAATTGATCTAGTCTGCCCCTTATCCTGACATTGGATCGAGACATCTTCGAGGTGGAGGTATTCCATTCTCTCATCCACTGTGGGGGAAGATTTAGGTCTGCTCCAGCGAGCCATGCTTGACCCCAAATGGAGGAATGTCCCTGATTTTCCATCTGGTTGAGGTTATTTATGCCTCTGGAGTTGAGATGAGATGTGAGTTCCTGAGATATCTGAAGTCTTCGTTGCATCCAACCCAGGGGTCCTTTCCTAAGCGGACATGTTCTCCATTTCCTACCTGCCGTGAGAGGCCTTATTCTATGATCTTAAAACCATCGAAGGCTGCTTTCCACACCATTGATACTTCCTTTCTTTTCGGATGGGCTTCTGATCCAATCCTCTAGTGGTGTGGGGTCAATATGTTTCCTTTTTACCATTGTAGTCTAGAGGTTGTCTAATTTGATAAACCTCCAACATGTTTTTGCTACAAGCACTGCTCCAAAGTCTAGTAACACCTTGATGCCCCATCCTCCCCATTCTTTTGGTCTTGCCACTTTTTCCCAGAATATATATATATATATATATATATATATATATATATATATCCACTATTTATTATATTTATTATTATTGTTAAAATAACATAGATCCATCTTAACTTTGAATCCAATTGATCAAATCTCTTGATATATATATATATAGTAAAACATGAGAAATGGTTGCACCTCGAGATATTTGATTCCTCTAAGAGTTTGGTAGACCTGAAATTAAGATGGATTTATATTAATTGTTAATAAATATTATTTATATTATATAAATTTCACATCTCCATAGTAAAAATATTTTTTAATTTTAAATTTTATTAAGACCTTATCTCTATATATATAATTGTCATTTTTCTTTCACATTTTTTATAATTTAATATTTTAAATGTAATATGCATAAAATTGGTTATATATATAAAACTTCAAAAAAAAAATTAGGTATTAAGTTTTTATATGCTTGAAAATTATGACCATACAAGAAACCATAAAGACACATTGAAACATGAAAATCTCTTGCTTTTAGAGTTGGCTTATTTCCTATGAGTAATTTAAGAAAACACAAAGGACGACAAAGTAATGGAAATGGTGAGACACAACTCATTGCTCACACTGAGAGGTTTCCCATATAGTTTCTCACATTCATCAAACCAACATCTTCTTACATTTATAGGACCATATTATAGTTCCATACTTTGAAAAAATTCCTAAAGAATGGGATTTGAAACCTAATTAAGGCAGTCAATCCTAACAAATCCTAAATAATGAACAACAAAGTACAATAATTTTAACATAGATATTTCCACAATCAATAAATTGTTGTTAATGAATACTTTTGGAGAATTGTGTGTCACGATCATATGTTTTCCCAACGTTTTAGGTGAACCCTTCACCCATATTCAGGGGCTTGAACCTTACTAATAATGTGAAGAGTGTTAGACCCTTATAAATAGAGGATGGTGTTAAATTATAACCGTTAGAGGAGAAGAGGAGAATAAATAAATTAGATGGGAAGGATTCTACTAAAATCATTTAATGATTTAATCCTTTCTATCTAATTTATTTATTCTCCTCTTCTCCTCTAACAATTATAATTTAACACTATCCTCTATTTATAAGGTTCTAGCACTTTTCACGTTATTAGTAAGCTTCAAGCCCCTGAAGATGGGTGAAGGGTTCACCCAAAACATTGGGCAAACATATGATCGTGACATTCCAGAAGTCCTCATCAACAAAAAAGTCTAATAATGTTAATTTTTAAAAATTTTCCATTATTCTGCTAACACTCTCCCTTAATGGAAAAATTTGTTCTCTACAACACCTTACTAATTTTTAAATATTTCAAACTTTGTCTTGCTAAAAGACTTTGTAGCTGTAAGTCGATAATGGGAACTTGGTTCCCCTAGAAATCACTTTGTACTTATGGTTTTTCTTGTTGCATGTCTATGCATGTTTTTCTAAATTGTGATTTCCATTTTGTAGATTAGTACAGTAGAATTTGTGTCTCCTGATTTCAGTTCAATTTCTGGAGCAGTTGCAATTTCTACAACGTGATCCCAAATCCAAGGCTAAATGCATACCCTACAGTTTATTTTTTTCATCGAGATTTCCAACCGAATTTGAATCAAAATAACTTACTAAATCATCATCAAATTTCCTAGCATATTTAATACCAAAATTTGTACCCCCTTTTAGATATTGAAGGTGTCTCTTTTTCTTTTTTAGTGGCTACCATGATGCTTAGACACGAACTTACTAAGGATGTAACTGAATATGTTATTTTTGGCTTGGTTGTAGTGAGATATTTTAGACTTCCCATCAACTAACAGTGCAATATACGATCCACCTCTTTTGTCTTATCATCATTGTGGAGTTTAACAATATGTTATAAAGGAATTGAAACTACCTTACATTGATTCACATTGAACATTTTAAGTAGCTCCCTTCTATATTTGCATTATGTGACCAATGTTTGACCAATTTCTCTCCATATTTCAATACCTAAGTAATAATGAAATTTACTAAGGTCTTTCATCTCAAAACCTATGATATGTCTTCTAATTTCTTCAATCAACTTAGATGAATTTCCTATTATAATAGGATCATCAACATAAGAGAACAACAAGGCGTAATTGCACAATTATGTTCTTTAGAGGTTCCCACATCGAAAGCATCTATTTCTCCAAATCTCTAAAAATTCTTGCACAATCATTCTAAGGTATTTGAGACTCCCAAAGGCCTCCCACCTATTTGTGATCATGATGATGCTATTTATTTGATTCTAATAAGTGTTCCTCCAAACATCAAGCCTTATAGATATCCCTATGCCCAAAAGAGTGAAATTGAATGTATGGTTGTAGAAATGCTAGAGGTTGGTATAATTCAACCTAGTCAAAGTTATTTCTCTACTCCAGTAGTATTGGTGTACAAGAAGGATGGATCATGGTGAATGTGTCCAGATTATAGGGAGCTCAACAAGCTCATTACTAAAGATAAAATTCTCATTCCTGTCATTGATGAATTATTGGATGAATTGCATGGAGAAATTTACTTCACTAAGCTGGAACTTCATTTAGGATATCATCAAATCAGGATGAAGACTGAAGCATTCCGAAAACAACATTTAGAACTCATGAGGGTCATTATGAAATTTTGGTCATGCATTTTGGCCTTACCAATGCACCTTCTACATTTCAAGGTTATTCCATTTTCAAACCCTTAGAAAATTTGTATTAGTATTTTTTGATGATATACTAATCTACAACAATTATTGGAAGGATCATGTTCAACATGTTGACAGAGTGCTCAAAATATTGGAGGAGAAACAATTATATGCAAAAACCTCCAATTGTTTCTTTGGAGTACAAGAGGTGGAATATTTGGGTCATATTGTATCTCATGAAGGTGTTAAGGTAGACCCTGGAAAAATTAAAGCCATTAAAGAATGGAAAATCCCCACATCCATAAAGCATCTGCAAGGATTTGTCGACTTGACAGGGTATTATCACATGTTTGTTAAGAAATATGGGAGAATAGCAGCACCTCTAACAACATGATTGAAGAAAGATGCATTTTCATGGACTCCAGAAGCAACGAAGGCCTTTGAAGATCTTAGAGAGGCAATGTGCTAAACATTGGTCTTAGCTATGCCAGACTTCACAAAAACCTTTATTGTGGAACGTGATGCCTCAGGAAATGGACTTGGTGTTGTTTTAATGCAAGAAAAAAGACTCATTGCTTTCGACAGTCCTCCAATCAAAGGGAAGTATTTACACAAAGCTATTTATGAGAAGGAAATGTTCACAATACTACATGCATTTAAGAAATGGCAACCTTACCTAATGCGAAGACACTTCAAGGTAAAAAAATCATGATATTCTTAAATACTTTCTAGAACAAATATTTTCTTCAAAAGAGTAGCAAAAAAAGGTCACGAAGATGTTGGGTTATGACTTTGAAATCATCTACAAAAATGGGAAGCAAAATCTTATTGCAGATGCACTCTCAAGAAATGATGAGGATGTGGAAGCATCACTTTGTGCCATTTCTATTATCCAACTAGATTGGATAAGCAAAGCAAGGGATGAATGGAAGAATGACGAGGAAGTGTGAGCACTCATTCAAAAGTTGTAGCAAGATCCTAGTACATCTCACACATTTAGCTAGAAAAACAATTTGTTATGGTACAAAGATAGTTTATACCTCTGTAAGAATTCCCAACTCAAACAAAATATTCTTCTGGAATTGCACACCTCTCCCTTAGGAGGGCATTCAGGATTTTTTAAAAACTTACCACGGGGTTAAGAAGGAATTCTTTTGGGATGGCCTTAAATCTGATATTCAAAAGTTTGTGGCAGAATGTTTGGTTTGCAAACAAAATAAATTTGAGACAATTAAGACCCCAAGTCTA
This sequence comes from Pinus taeda, assembly GCA_000404065.3. Classification (NCBI taxonomy): domain Eukaryota; kingdom Viridiplantae; phylum Streptophyta; class Pinopsida; order Pinales; family Pinaceae; genus Pinus; species Pinus taeda. Next base: position 66,384 of record APFE031485804.1, read on the forward strand.
TTACAACCTTTATCCATTCCAAGTCAACGTTGGGAGGAGGTTTCAATGGATTTTATCACGGGTTTACCCAAGTCCAAAGGAAATAGTGTCATCATGGTGGTAGTTATAGACTTACCAAGTATGCACACTTTTGTGCATTATCTCATCCATTTAAAGCCAGTACAGTTGCTATTGCATTTATGGAAACAATTCAAAAGGTACATGGAAACCCAAAGATTATTGTAAGCGACAGAGATCCTATTTTCACTGGAAATTTTTTTACAGAATTATTTTCTTGCCTAGGTACTCAGTTAGCTCATACCTTATCTTAACATCCTCAATCTGATGGGAAAACTGAGATAGTGAACAAATCTTTGGAAGGATATCTTCGTTGTTTTGTATTTGATAAACAGACACAATTGGTCAAATGGTTACCTCTGGCTAAATGGTGTTATAACACTTCCTTCCATACTACAATAAAAATGACCCCATTTATGGCACTTTATGGATATCATCCACCGTCCATCACATCATATTTAAGAGAAAATTATAAGGTTCAAGCAATGGAATATTATGTCGAGCATCAACAAAAAGTTTTCCAACTCTTAAATGATAACCTCACTTTGGCGGAGAATAGAATGAAACAACAAGCCTATCAACATCGTAGTGAAAGAAGTTTTGATGTAGGTGACTGGGTATTTCTATGACTACAACCATACAAACAAATGTCCCTCAAGCTGGCTAAGAAGGATAATAAATTATCACCAAAGTATTATGGTTTGTACAAGGTGTTGCAAAAGATTGGTACTATGGCATACAAACTGAAACTTCCTGCATCTTCTCAAGTGCACCTAGTTTTCCATGCTTCATGCTTAAAAAAGGTTATAGGCGAAAATCTCTCAGTTCAAACAATATTGCTAGAACTTGACAAGGAAGGAAAAACATATTGGAACCCGAAGCAGTCATAGAAACAAGAACTCAATAGCTACGAAATCGATCAATTTCAGAGTATCTTATCTACTGGAAGAACTTACCTGCTAAAGATTCCACATGGGAGGATGAGAATTTTATACAGAAGCATCTAGAACTACTCAAACATTGAGGACAACACTTTTTTGAAGTAGAGGGGCATGTTAGGTCCCTATACTACTAGTGTGTTCCCTTATTATTATTGTCATTTCAGTCCCTTATTGTTATTGTTGTGCCCATGTTGTCTCCATACTGTTATTATTGTGCCCCATAGAAGCCAACTATTGTTATTGTTGTGCCCTCACATTATTATTGTTATGTCAACTATGATTATATTGTGGCCCATTAGAATCCTATATATAGAAAGGAGGTAGTTTCATTTGTATCATTCAAGAATTTTTCATTTTTGTAATGTAAAGGAGGTTTCCCCCTCGAAGAGGCTACTTTTTAAGTCGTTGATCTATCTCTTTCTTCTAGTTTGTGAGTTGGTTGCATAATACTCTCCATAGCTATATCTCTTCCTCCTTCCTTGTATTTTCCTCTCTCTTCTTCCTTCTCTCCCCCATCCATCTATATCTCTATCTCACCCCAAAAGCATACAAACTCTCTCTCAGTGTGCGTGCACATAAACATTATTCATAGTGTGAATTGACGTGAATTGACTTCTTTGTTACAACAATTCAACGATAAATACAATACTTGAATTTTCAACTTACATAAAATGTTCACTTACCTGAAATATATTCTTATTAAAAGTGTAAACTATTTGTAATTGGCTACATTCTTATTATTATCATTTTCCATCATTCAACATTGTTAATCACTTTGCAATCAAACACTCTAACAGAAAATAACTAATAGTTTCAAATTGATAGATTCTTTGTAATTCACTATATTCTTATTATTCACATTTTCTATCATTCAACATTGTTACATTGTCACTTTGCACTTTAAATTTTTATTTCAACATTTGTCATCATTCATATTACTAAAAGTCTCTCTCATCTCAAAAAGTTGAGGTAACTAAGCTAAGTTAAAGTTAAATTAACCAAATTAATATTAGGCATATTTAGCATATTTGAAGGATGAAAATAATTATATGTTCAACAAATTTTGTATGAGAGCAAACCAGTGTAGATCCATCTTATCTCGGATCAAATCTCTCAATGCATCTTAACCCCGATCTATCAAGCATGATCAAATCTCTCGATGCAAACCTTTGCTCAAGTTTTGCACTCTCTCTACGCTACGCTTGATGGATCTAGGTTGGTTAATAATTTCATCCAGATATTCTGGCGTGAATTCCAAGACTCATCATAATTTTATTTTGAACAAAAATAAATTAAAATAAATTTTTAACATTATAGTTCCACTAGGTTTTTTCACTAAGTCGAGGCTCATCGTAATTTTCTTTTGAAAAAAATAAATTAAAATAAATTTTTAACATTACAGTTCCACTAGGTTTTTTTCACTCATCATAATTTTTTTTGAACAAAAATAAATTAAAATAAATTTTTAACATTATAGTTCCACTAGGTTTTTTCACTAAGTCCAGACTCATCGTAATTTTCTTTTAAAAAAATAAATTTTTAACATTACAGTTCCACTAGGTTTTTTTCACTAAGTCAATAAGTTGCCAACTCTAGTGTAGTGCAGTAAAAGTGAATACCAAAACATTTACAATATGGGGGTGTTACAACGTTCCAATGAAAAAAGTAATAACATGGAATGAAACCATTCACATGGATACATCAAACAATTTGTGACCACCAAAAGAAACACGAATTGTTATCATATCAAAAGAATTTATAGGAAGCTTGTAAAGAGGGGAGAGGTAATTTTATCATTTTTGGAGGATTTATAAGTGTGTAGCTTAAATATTATATGTTTTGGAGTTTTTGGATTTAGTAAGTAAAAATATTCCTAATCATTTTTTTAAATTTTTTTTTTCATTACAAATAGATTAGCACTTTCTAAAAAGTTTTAAGGAACTTAAATTATAGAGAATTCACAACCAAATCTTGTGATTCTAACCAATTTTGAGGAATTCTAGATTTTTAAATGATAAGCATATGCATTTCTATAAATTTTGGGAATTTGAAAATATAAGTAACCTCAAATTTCATTAATAATTTATTTAGAAATATACCATCTCTAAGGCAACATTTATTCAATCTTCTATATAAAATTGATATGCTTAAAAAAACTATTCTGTTTGGACAACATCCCCCACTTTCCAGTAGCTGTCATCTAAATTTAAAAACGAAATACACAACCGAGATCTAGATTGCATCTAAATTGAAAAACAAAACACATAACTGCGAACTAAAAACTTAGTGTGCAGCGTATATGTCATGATCAATATCTGCATAGGCATCGTGATCATGAGTTGGATACCACTGAATGTTGTTGTTTAGCGTCCTGGATGTGACCCTTTCCAACCAAACCTTTTTTGAAAAACTTGGTGACATGCTGACCCTTTCCAACCAAACCTTTTTTGAAAAACTTGGTGACATGCTGTAAGGAGCTCCCTGGTACAATGGAGGATGCTGCTCGTCTATCAATTCTCTCTTTGGTGACACCACCATATCACGCGGTGGGCTGCAAAACACGGCCCATGACATTCTTGAGCGGTCCTTGTGCACCATGCCCCTGTGTTCAATACTCGTGTATTTCCCATTGCTCAATATCTGCCAATCAACATGCCAGTTATTAACCTACAACAGGAACAATAATCACTATAATCATTAGCCTAGTTCAGTTAAATCTAATAACATTAGGGTGGTTGAAACAATGTGATGTTATCTTTTTTATTCAGTTTCAAAATTAGGAACAATAGTTAGTATAATCATTAATTAGTATAATCATTAATCTAGTTTAGTTAAATCTAATAATATTAAGGTGGTTGAAACAATGTAATGATATCTTTTTTATCCAGTTTCAAAACCAGAGGTATATTTCTTTATCTTTTCTGATAAGACTTACTCAAGACGACTTAATAAAGAGGTTCTTCTAGATCATTAATTCAGGATATAACAAATTACCACCATGATTAAAATAATAGATAGATTGAAAAAAAATAACGCACCTCTATCTGATCAGCAATATTCACAAGCAGAGCACCTGGAACGCACGGGACATCAATCCAGGCTCTATCTTTGCGAATCTGCAGTTTGGGGTTTGGTCCTGAAGAAGAATTGTGATAACGCCCGGATCAGAATGGGGAGCCAGCCCAAGCACCAGATCTGGTTGAGGACATGGTGGATAATAATTCATTCTTATATACAGCTGCTTCCTCTCCCCACCAACGCTCTCGTTCAAAGAGTTTTCAGTCTCTAGGCCCAGATCACGCGACAATACCTCCATTACCAGTTCCAATAATTTCGACAACTCTCTGCTGTATTCATCCATAGTTTCCCTGCAAACACAAAATTCTTCATCAAACATCTCAGGCTCCCCCGAATGCCCCCATAAAATTACAGTGTACATAGATCAAAATTTTGAATGAAAATGAGGATGTACGTAAAATCAGAGAGTTGTGTGAGCCATTTGCTCATATCCCTCCTATGAGGAGGCCAAATAGCGTTATAGTAATAGTCTCCCCAATCCAACTTAGCCTCTGAATCTGCCGAATATCCAATTTTGCTGCCATAGTCAATGATATTTTGTGCTTCGTTAGCGTATGCTTCCTTCCCTTCAGTGGGAAGTTGAAAGAACGCCTTGCCCGCTGCTTGCACTCGAGCAATAAGAGAGTCAGGGATGCCATGATTGATAATCTGGAAGAAGCCCCAATTCTCTGCAGCGCTTGAAATTTGTGCAGCGATGCTGTCATATTGATCCTTGCGGATATGATCGTGTTTCTCGGGACTGAATGGTAGCTGTAAGTCGATAATGGGAACTTGGAAGCTGTTAGGATCATGGTGGGCTTTTTCCACCGGTCTCACGTACTGGGGTGGAACCGTTTGGATTCCACTGTCTGCTAACGTCTGCACTCTGTTAAATGCCCATTTCTCCATTGCCAATGTGTGTCAGCACACAAGTTTAATGTGCAATTCAGAGATTCTCGCGGAACAGATACGGAGAGCACATACGCTGTTCAGTAGAGAAATAAGTTGCATATCTGGGTACTCTAGAAATTCAAGTTAAATAGTGAACTGAATGGTATAAAGAAGACTCTAATTATCAAGGCATGGTTTATTTGAGTTGACAAATTGTTCAGATCGTCAAAGTGGTCTGTATTTTCTTTTTTTTTTAAATCATATATTTCGGTTTAATATTATCAAATAATCAAAATATTTTTGGGACACTCAAAATCTTGAAATTTAACAATTATAATCTAGATTTACAAACACCCCTGTAAATTTTGATCAAAATCCTTACCAAAATTCCTATCCCTTTAATATAATGATGTGTGGTGAGGCGGTTGGGTTTGTTGGGTGAAACCTATGAGACTATGTTTCAAATCACATTTGAGTATATTACCCTGCTATGGTGTGTGGCTCAAGGAGTAAATTCCCCTTGTCCATGAATCTCGGCTCTTGCCAAAATTATATTCCCTGGACTCTTCCCAAATCATAAGAAATTAGTACATCTGCTGCAGGGTGTTGGATGTATTCTTGGTTTGTTGAATGTACTCTTGGTGTTATTATGGCAGTTACAAGAATTAATCTTGTATCTTTTTGAAATTAAGTCTAACAGTTTCACCATATAATTGAAAAAAAAACATATAATTGAAAAAAAAAATAAATAAATAAATAATTATTATTTAAAAAAAAAAAAAAAACTCAAACTGTAAACCTTATCATTGTCAAAGGAATTCAAACCATAATTAAATACATCATTGCCTCCATTTTCATTGACAAATGAATCAAATGTAACATCCATCATTGCCTACATCATTAGCAAAGGAATCAATCCAAAGAAAATTCCGTTATTTTTTTACTTTTGGTAAAGTTTCCATATTTTTTTTATAATTGATATCATAGAAAGGTTAAATATCTCTGTCATTGCGGTTTTTAAAAGGAATAAAGTCCAGAAATAATCTGTCATTAAGTTTTTTGACTTTTTTATGAATTCATATTTATTTATAATTAAATTATTCCGAAAAGTTTAAATATCTTTGTTGATATCCCTTTTTTTAAATGTTGTATTATTATTATATAAAAAGAAAATCAATTCGTTTGGAAGGAAATCAATTTTCATTAATTTGCTATATGTAATTATATATAAAAGGAAATCCATTCCTGGGAAAAGGTATCATTTCATAATTCTTTTTATTAATTATATATATTATGGTAAAGAAAATCAATTTTTATGAAATGGATCTTTGTCAACGTGTTAGATACATGTTTATATATATAATTTCAGTTATTTTTCTAACTTGGTTTCATTTAGTTATATGATTTTTTGCATTGATGGGGACTTTCAGCGTGGCTAGATAATTAATTAATGCATTCATAAGGTCATTATTATTTCGTAGTTAATTATTATTTAGTCTAGGTTCTAATTTACATTGATATTTATATTCTTATCTTGATCACATTTTATTATTTTCACAAATCCATTATTATTGCGTAGTTAATTACTATTTATTCTAGGTTCTAATTTTATTTATTTTATTTACATAGATATTTATATTCTTATCTTTATTACATTTTATTACTTGTATTTGGTTATCTAATCATCTATTTAAATTAGCGATAAATAAGTTTGGTATATCTAGATATCTTTTAACAATTTGACATTAGTTATCCTATTCTCCTTATAGAAGCAGGTCTTTCTCCTGTTGAGAGCCTGGCTATGCTCAGGTTTCTGTTGTACAAGCACAAGCTCAATAACATAGACAATCATAGACTTCCAAAGCTAGCTTTAAATTCCAGCGAAAACCACCTATGGCTTAACCGAGGATGGCATAAAGACACAAGGGCTTGGTTAAACTATTGGGAGA
>APFE031485828.1:0-34828 GCA_000404065.3 Pinus taeda
TTGGACGCGATGGTTTTCGGTCCATGGTATTTGATGCTTCGGCATGTATAAATATGTATTGTAACATTGAAAGAAAAATAATGAAAAATCAAGCTGGTAGTCTTGGTTTTGGGATTCAGTGGGAAATCTCTGTGTATATGTGTTTTATGTGTTATGCTCTCGTATTGTTTATTTTTCTGTGATTTAGAATTCGTATGCAGGTAATTTCTGTACGGGGTTAAAACCTACACATAGTACAACATTTAGCATCAATTAGTCTCCATAATTCATGTCAATATTGACACATGGCATCCAGACTAGTCTTGGTCCACCATAATTAGGGTCAATGTCTTGACACATGGTGAATTTCCAAAGGCCACCCTCTAATCAGACTAATTTGGTGTCTGATGCTTCAAAACCATTCTTGCTAATTCAGGTCATACATGACATAGGAATAATGCCAATCTTACGGACCATTCTCCCTAATTCAGGTCACAGTAATTGACACAGGGATGATCTCCCTAATGTGGGTTGTAGCACTTGAAATAGGGAGAATTTCATTTCATGATACTATCTCATCATCACTCCCTCTCAATGAGAGACATATTCTCCACAAGTCCAATCTTGTCTTTGAAGTGTACAAAATCCGCATGGGATAGAAGCTTTGTCAAAATATTTGCAATATTCTCATTGGTGGAGACATATTGGAGCTTCACTACTCCCTTTTTCACCATGTCACATATGAAGTAGTACTTGATCTTGATGTGCTTTGACCTGTCGTGGAACATTGGATTCTCTGTCAACTTCACACAACCTTTATTATCACAAGATATCACGGTCGGCTCAAGCACACAATCAAACAATGTCGTGCGTAACTTCTAAATCCACATTACTTCATAACTCTCCAAGCTATTTGTTAGGTTGCCCACTCGAAGAGACTAATTTCTAAGTCGTTGATTTATCTTTTCTTCTATTTTTTGAGTTGGTTGCATAACATTTTTATGGTTGTGGGGTTCTTCCATTTCTTAATGGCTTTAATTTTGTTACGGTCTACCTGAACATCCTCATTAGATACAATATGACTCAAATATGCCACCTCCTATACTCCAAAGAAACATTTGGAAGTTTTTTCATATAATTTTTTCTCCTCCAATAGTTTTAGAGCCCTATCAACATATTGAACATGATCCTTCCAAGATTTTTTGTAGATTAGTCTATCATCAAAAAATACTAACACAAATTTTCTAAGGAAGGGTATGAAAATGGAATTCATCAAACCTTGAAATGTGGAAGGTGCATTAGGAATGCCAAAAGGCATGACCAAAAATTCATAATGACCCTCATGAGTTATGAATGTTATTTTTTGAATGTCTTCAGTCTTAAGTCTAATTTGATGATATCCTGAATGAAGATCGAACTTGGTGAACTAAATTTCTCCATGCAATTCATCAATGAAATGAATGGGAAATTTATCTTTAATAGTGAGCTTGTTGAGTCCCCTATGATCTGGAAACATATGCCATGATCCATCCTTCTTTTGCACCAATACCATTAGAGTAGAGAAAGAACTTTAACTAGGTTGAATTATGCCATCCTCTAGTATTTCTGTCACCATATGTTCAATTTCACTCTTTTGGGCATAGGGATATTTGTAAGGTCTGACGTTTGGAGGAACACTTCCTGGAACCAAATGAATAGCATGATCCTGATCATGAATAGGTGGGAGATCTTTGGCAGTCTCAAATACCTTGGAATGATTGTCCATGACTTTTTGGAGATATGGAGAAATCGATGATTTCGATTTTTGAACCTCTAGTGATCATAATTGTGCAATTATGCCCCATTCTTATTTACTTAAAATCTTTGTCATGCCATTAGAGCTGATTATATTTCCTGGTTTCCTTGTGATACCCTTTAATTCAACTTCCTTTCCTTCCCAAAAAAAAATATTTTTTTCCTGAAAATTAAAAGCTATCATCCCCAAAGATTATAACCATTGGAATCCCAGTACAACATCAGCACCACCCATTGGAATGGAAATAATTGGACTATTAAATACACATTTCCCCACGGTTAGCTTGACATTATGGCACTTTCCAGAGAAATTTATAGTTCCTCCATTTGCAACCATCACTTGACACTTTGGTGTTGGATATAGAAGCAATTCAATTCTTATCTTACAATGAATAAAATTATGGGTACTACCTGAATCAATCATAACAATTACCTTTTTCTTCTTGACATATCCTTCTATTGATATTTTGAGGAGTGGTAATTCCTACCAATGCATTACAAGATATGGTTAGATTCATTTTTTCTTTATTTGGGGTTGGTTCTTGTTGTATTTCCTCCTATTTTGATGTTTCTTGTTCATTTTCTTCCTCCTCTTCACAATATATGTAGAATAATTTCTTCTCAACACACTTATGATTTTTAGTGTGTTTACTATGACAACCATAACAAATCCCTTTTTCTATTTTTTCCTCTAATTTTTGCGGTGTCAACCTTGTAGGTTGTGAAATACTAGGAGCAACAACACTTCCATCTTTATAGTTGTGAGTGGTAGACTTCCTTGTTGCCATAATTTTGCTTTCTACTTTTCTTGCCACCCTAAACACCTTCTCCAATGAATCAAGTTCCTAAAGGAAAACCTCGTGTTGGATGTTATCTTTTAAATTCCATATGAAGACATCAATCCTATGCTCCTATGGAATATCAGTTACACTAATATTCAATTTTTGGAAGTCTTTAATGTGCTCCACCATTGAACCCATTTGTTTGAGATTTATCAATTGGCTAAAGAAGGTGTTTCTCTTTGTATCTTCATAATGTGCTATCATTTCCTCCGTAAAAATTGACCAGGTGACAAGTGATTTATGAGAAAAATCCCATCTATACCATACAAACTGATTTGGTTCTAAATATAAATATGCAAAATGTACCTTTTGTGAGGGTTGTACATCATGTAGATCAAAATCTTGCTCCATTTGTAGTATCCATGTTATCGGATCCTTTCCATAAAATTCCTCATATATATATTTGGAATGTGTTGGTTCTTAAACCCCATATTGGCGTCTCTAAAATCATAATTCATAATCCATTTTTCATCATCGTGATTTTCATGGATTAGTTTGTCACCACTGGGAAGCCTTTCTTGCAACAACTTTGTCAATCCTTCCAACTTGACATTCATTGCATCCATGTCTACTTTAAAAACCTCCATGTTCCATTTTATACCATTCATGTCCCCTTTTAAGCCATCCATGTCATCTTTGGCTTCTCTTTGTGAGAACAAAATTTGTTGCGTTTGGTCCCGTAATTTTGATATATCATGTTGCAATTCTTCCTCTTCATGTGTCATAGTCAAGCTTTATGAGGGATTAATGGGTGTAGAAATATTTTTTTTGGGAGAAATTTTAAAACCAAATATTGATATGTTGCCTCAATATTCCCTTTGAATCACTTCAAACTGATTTTTCAAATAAAAGTTATTCAAAATTAAAATACACACCTTTTTCTTGCTTTTTAGGAGCTTGATATTGAAAATGTTGTATCTCTGTAATTTCATATCTACAAGGTCTGAAATTTCATCCTACGGTATCCCTCTTAGTATTATTTCCAACCCCACAAGTCATATTGAGATTGGATTCTTCAAGAAAGAGTTATGCCCAATATCCCATGATGGCCTGATTATCGACTGGTTCAGTAGAGTGAACTTGTATGGAGTTCTACGTGTCACTGTTTCAACCTTCGTCCTTGAAAATGATACATGGAAAACTAGAGTCTATGCAGTTTTAGCCACTTTTTATGAAATTCAAATCTAATTGTCAGATAGAAAGTTATGATGATTTCCCTAGGTCACCTGTTTGAGATTGAATTATGGAGCCTACAAAAACCCTAACTTCCTCTCATCATATCTCCAAAAATATAGAGAACCAAGATTTTAAACTTGTACATGAAGTTCACCAATATTTGATCTACGTGATTACAATTTCAGCTTCTGAAGCCTTGTAGAAAAAAAAAAGCTATAGTGAAAATTCAAAAGATGGCTTGTTTGAAGAAGTGAAACCCTAGAATCCAAAGCTCTGATACCAAATTTTATGCAACCAGCTCACAGAATAGAAGAAAACGTAGATCAACGACTTATAAATTAGCCTCTTCGAGGGGGAAGCCTCCTTTACATTACATAAATGAACAATTCTTTTCATTGGTATATATAGGAGTCTAAGGGGTCATAATATAATCAGAGCCTACATAACCATAATAATGTAAGGGCACAACAATAACAATAGAGGGCTTCTATGGGGGCACAACAATAGCAACATGGGGGATACATGGACACAACAATAACAATAGGGGAATACACTAGTATTATAGAGACCTAACAATAGTTGTAGTATATTTTCCCTCAACAATACTGAGTGAAACAAATTTTTGATTCCTATTCATCCACAAAATCATAGTAGAGCCCAATGTGAAGCAACCTCCAGATGCACTCTTCCTGTCTCCAACACTCCCTTCCTAATCTGCATTTGTATAACCCTACAGTTGGAGAATTAGTAAGACCAAACAGAACCACCAAAAACTCATAATGCCCATACCTGGTATTAAATGTGGTCTTGTAAATATCTTCTTCTTTGATGTGAACCTGATGATATCTTGATCTCAAATCAATCTTTGAGAACAACACTACTCCCTTCAATTGATTAAACAAGTCATCAATCCACGACAATGGATACCTATTTTTGATGGTCACCTTGTTCAAATTCCTGTAATCAATGCAGAACTTGAGATTACCATCTTTATTCTTTACAAACAACACTTGTGCACCCTAAGGCAATACAATCAGCCTTATGTATCCCTTTTCAAGCATTTCCTTAATTTTCAACTTCAATTCCACCAACTTCGAAGTGCTTATCCTAGATGGTACCTTAGATGTTGATGTTTCTCCCAACATCAACTCAATAGAAAAGTCCACTTCCATATGAGGAAGAAAATCTAAAATATCTGCAAGTAAAACATCCCAAAACTGCTACAAAATAGGATACTTCTTCAATACTTCCTCATCCTCAACATCCTTTCCTTTGTCACTATAAATATGAACTGCAAACAACACACATCCTTTCCTACAAATATGCTTTGCATGCATAGTTGTAACCATTCTCACTGATGTAGGATTCTTCTTTCCCTACAAGACTCTTATTTTCCCATCATCATTCAGATACTCAATAGCCTTATCGTAGAAATCCACTTTAGTCCTATGAATGTACAACCAATCCATGTCCAAAATCATATTGCATGATCCCAAAGGAAGCACATTTAGATGTGTTGATGTAGGCATACCATTCAACTCAAGTGCACAAGACCTCACCAAATGATGAACTATTTTATTGGTTCATGAATCCAACTGCACCAACCAAGACTCTGCATGCACTTATTTATTCAAGCCACACTTATCCACCGAGTCATGACTAACATAACTAATTAGATATAGGATCAATAAAAATGGAAACAACTCGATCACAGAGATTACCTTCCATCTCAATAATGGATGTCAGATGGTCTTCTTTCCTATTATCAAGTTCTGCATAGATATGAGGAATACTCTGACTGACATCTCCAACTGTTTGTGCCTCATGAGCACTATAGATCTCAGGTCTGCCACAGTGGTGTTGTGTACAATCTCTCTTATGATGCTCTCCACTGCAAGTCTAAAACTGCAAGGGCTTCCTACCATCTACTTTTTTTTGCTCCTTAGACTAAAATCCATGTCCTTTGTCAATTGCATTAAACATCTTATAAGGTGCCATATTATCCTTACCGCCTAAATATTGAGGTCTTCCTCGCTTCTTAACCCACTTTCCTTTAGTCTTCTCATTACCTTTCAAATCCCACTTAGGCTCTAACTTACACCTAGAATGCTCATAACAATGCTTCAACTTCCCAATGAATTCATCCAATGAACGAGGGTCATCATACTGAATCCAATCTTTAAATTCTAAAGGCAACCCACTGATGAATCTTTGGACCTTTGTCTTCTCATCCTTAATATATGGAACATACCTCAACAACTCTAGAAAATTAGTAATGTCTTCTTCATCTTTCATAGATCCCATCTTTCGCTCATATAAATCCTTAGCCTTTCCATCATAATACATCTTAGGCAAGTACTGCTTTCAGAAGAATTCTTTAAACTCATGTCAACTCAACTCCTTTGTCTTGATGCCTCTAACACACTTCACATCTTCCCACCATATGTTTGATCTTCCTTTGAGACTAAAACTAGTTATCTCGGCTTTCATATTCTCCATATAATAATGTAATTCAAATAACCTCTTCATCCCAAGTATCCATGCTTATATATCTTCCAGTTTCTTCACATCCCTGTCAAAATTAGGAGGCTTGGATTTCTTGAAATCATCTGGAAAGTACTACTTCTCTCTCCTCCTATAAAGACGATGGTTGTGATGACTGTGATGTCTCTCTAAACCAAAACTAGAATAAAATCCATAAGAAATAACTCTCCGGTCAGGTGTATCCAACCACCTGCCACCTCTGATTGTGTCATCCCTATCCAACATGTATCCTAATCAAGGCCTACTACCATATGCCCCATTAGTCCTTTCCTCCTATCCATGAATAATTTGTGGTTATCCCTGTCTCTACAAATCCGATAAGCTGTGAAGGATTGCTGCATTTATCTCTACTTTCTTTTCTTGAGCTCTGGCAAGTATTTCATGTGACTCAATTATCATGTCATTATCTGCCTTGAAACTTCTGATTTCTACCTTCAAACTTCTCAGTTTATATGTTGTATCAAGATAGTACTCATCTCCTTGTCTCTCAATTGATCAATAAGGAGATTCATGTGAATTTTAGCCCACCATTCTACTCATCATCTTTGACCTTCGTGTTCCTGTCAACATGTCATGTTAGATAAACCAAATATAGACATAATCAAAATCATACCATAGTGAAGTTGAAGGAGGCTATCTCGTCTGGAAAAACTAGTCCATATTAGCATGATACAAATACATAATAACAGCAACATGTAAACATCATCATAATGACACAAACTGCAATAATGACCATCGAAATGCATGCATAGCAACATATTGACGGCTAACATGCATGCATAATAATCACATCTACCCGATTTCTAGTGATGCAACCTCACTCCAACACCACCTTACAATGCCTCCTCCCACATTTACCCAAATTCACATGCTTTCCAAGGTAAACATGAGATGAGTGTAATTATAATATTACCCAACCTCCAAGTTCCAATTATGAAAGTGGGGACTACAAACTTAACACTTATTGACATCCCAAAAGGACTATGGATCACTTAGGAGCTGGATAACCACCATAGGTGATCAATCCTTGAGTTGGAACCCTTTTTCTTTGAACTAGCTCCATAATCGCACACATGACACTTCATCCATGCAGTTGGAAGCCTATAACTGCACTCACAGGCTTGCTTCCATGCGGTTATGACCCAAATCCTCTAGTTTTGTGCATGTGGTTCCAGGATCTAAGTTACTTTTTCAAGCTATCATCCAAACCACTACCCATAACTTCTTGTAACTTTCCAGAATGCTATCAAAGGTGATGATAATGTTAATCAATCAAAACTTGAACAATAACTTGACCTAGAAATTCCTAATCCATGGTAGACATTTCGTCAAACATATGACAAACATGTAAGCTATATGTTATGAATGCCTATATGATCATAAATTGATAGTGTTCATCTGAGAATCAGCAAGAAGGCTCTATGCCCTCTATAGATAGTTGCAATAACACTTGTTAACCCATGCATTCATCAACCATTCAATAACTTATCAAAACATGTTAAGAGCCATAGGTAGAATACATCATATAACCACCATATAAACAACAAATAACCATAATAGAAACCATGGAAAATTATCCATAATATCAACATGATAACTAGTACAAGTGCACATATATCACAATAGGAAAGTAACTCTTATTAACATATGAAAATACCAACCAAGTCAGGAACTTCCACGTACCACCCAACCACAATTTGGGATGAACCAAATCTCTCTTTCAGCCAATCACCCCCATGCCATATTCCAAGCATTAATGTGGGATCTCATGGGATAAACTAAATCAAAACTAAACTAGGGCTTCTATATTCCAAACCACCTTGACCCTCAACCATAGTGAGCCCACCTCTATGGTCCAAAAATCACTAACATCAACCATATTTGTCTCTAGACAAGTTTTCAAGGGCTCCAGGAACTAGTAAATCAACCCACAACCTTCTAGGGCTCTAGATAATTTGTTCCAACTGTGGATCCAAGAACTAATGACACAACTAACCAAGAGCTATAGAGCATTTGGCCCAGCCTAAGGCTCCAAGAACTAGTAATTCAACCCAAAATATTCTAGGGCTTCTAGAGTCCCTGTTCCAATCCACAACCATAGGGAACCTAAGCATCAATTAGAAAAATAAGTGGGAAACTAAGAACACCATGGCTATACAGGAAAGGGAAAGGAAAGGTTGAAACCACTATCAATCTAGGAAAATCTCCATGCTCGTATTAACACATAACCAAGGAATCACATGCATATACCATGCATCCAAAAATCAGCAAGGAAATCACACATGCAACTTGTTACCTTAAAAGCAATCTAGTTGTAGTCATTGATCCAAAAATCCCCTTGCACTTCCCTTATTTCCTTTGCTTTCTTCCTCCAATCCAAGTGGATACTAGAGTGCTCCACAAATGCTCTAAGTGTGCAAGAGTGTGAGAGAATGGGAGAATTAAAGGAGAGAACCGAAATTGAACTGACAAAATCTAAGCCAAAAACTGTGAACTATTTCTCTTATCATTGAGGCCCCTATTTTCTTCATTATCCTTCATTTTTTCCTTTAATTTCCCTTGTGCACAAATTTGTGTCTCTTCACCTTCATTTTCTCCTATTTTCCTTTATTTTCATAATTAAATGCTAATTGTTGCCTCTTTCCCTTTGCCAATTTTCCTAGCCATTATTAAACCACAAGTGATGCCCACTAAAGTGTTTGCCCAGCATTCAGCTTGGAATACATGTCCCATGACCTTGGTCCTATTTTATTTACATAGAAAATCAACCAAGGGTTGTTACATTTCCAATCTGATAATTACTACCTAATAAAATTTAACAATTTATCTTATTCCACTCATATCGTTGAGCAATTATAAACATAAAATATCAATAGTAAATGCACGAAAACATTAAGATCATAAAGAGACAACCATGCACAATAGAGACAACAAAATTTCCCTAGGAAACCCAACATTGGCATAAATCCCAACAAATTTTATTCTAGGAATAATTATTCTTCAACAAGGTTTACAAATCCAAATTTTCTTGAACTTTGTGCCAATATTCAAATCTAAATACCAAACAAACCTAGTCAAATTTCTGGCAAGTCAATGTTGGTCAAATAGTCAAAGTTTGCCCTGCATTCAAGCTTGATCCTGTAGTCAACTCACCATATCATCAACTACATATGGTCATATTTGTATTGTGGTCAACACTAGTCAATGGTCAAACTTGGTCAAAGTCAAATTTAGTCATCTTTAAGTCAATTCAGCTTCTATTTGTCCCCACATGCTATTGCTTTAGAAGAGAGAGGGTGTGATGAATGAATGATTAAATTGAATTTTCATATCATGTATACATACAAGTTGAATGGGTTGAGTTTTAACCAAGTGAAACACCCTTTCAAGGTGGGGCCTAATTTTCCATTTTGAGCCTACATGATGCCCAAAAAATAAATTTTTTATTTTTATTTTCACAAATCTTCTAAGCTGACTTAGGTGACCTTTTGGCATGTCGGAATACCTCCCGACACTACACAAAAATATACACTACGGGCTCTCCCCTATATGTAACCATTATTGTTTTCTTGAATTTTTTTACCTTCCTTGCATATATTATTGTGCTATTGTCTAAGGATTTATCTTGGTTGGTACACAAGCATGGTAAACTAAAAGTGTTGATTTACATATATATCACAAAATTCTCCAAGAACATTTTAAGGGTAGTAGCTTATTTGCAATGAGCAATTATAGTGTCCCTAGAGTCCTTTGAAAATATTTAAAGGGGCACATAATAGTGATTCAATAGCTTGATTGGTTGGCTTCTTGAGAAAATTAAGTATGGGTAGAAGATTTTGGTATAAAATATGCAAAGCAAACAACTTTTAATTGTGGGCAACAAGATTGGTGGTTGGGCTTCATTAAAAGATACCATTCTTAACTCATTAAAGGAGGTGGAAAATTGTTTACATCGGGTGAACCTAACACCCTCCCAATTGATGCAAGAAGTTATGGTTACAACAGTGACTTACTTAGGCGAGTATAGGTTACTGAGACACGAGGACGAGGAGATAATACTTGTTATCACATATCGTTTAAGTGAGATTCTAAGGGTTACAACACCAAAATATCCTTATAGGGATGATAAAATTTGGAAAATATTCCAACTGGTCGTGGAAAGTTTTTACAATTTAAATGACATCGGAAACCCTTCCTTTATTAGAAGGACTAAGGTTATAGTGTTGATGGCTAAGGTAAAATAATATGTCATCATGCTTGATTTAGATTGTGATGATCTTATTCTGCAAATGTTTTATCACTTTCTTGATATTATCAATGAATCCCATGACATAGGCATCCATGATTACATAAAATCAATCACGATTACCATTATTAATGACAGTGATATTTCCCAGCCCATTATGTCATTGTTAGTGGTTGAACGAAAATAACACAGTGTATTTCTACAGTTTCTTGCAATTTGGTACAAACATTTGTTAAACAATGTGAAGGGAAGTTGAAACTTCACTTGTTTGATGAGGAGATGGTGGAAGCAAAGGAAAAGAATGAGGATATTTGTATGGATTCCATCATAGGTGAGGATGATAGTACCAATTCACATATCTCTCCTCCATAACTTCCAAGAGATATCCATACTCAGGAAGAAATAAAAGAAGTCCTTTCAACAATAAAGTAGAGAACTAAGGCACTAAAATACTCTATACTAAATCAAGATAATGTGCTCAAGGCATTGGGAGTTACGAGTGTTAGGAAAATGTTGATTGGAAAAAATGTACTACCAACAATAATGCATTCACCCCAATTTGAAGTCCCAATTAGACCTCACACCATTTGGGATAGAAGCCCCATCCTGTGAGTTTTGACCCTGTACAGAAATTACCTACATACTAATTCTAAAAAATAGAAAATAAAAAATGGCGAGAGTATAAAACATAAAATAGATATACACATAGATTTTACCATGGATCCCAAAAATGCGGTTACCATATTGATTTTTCATTATATCCCTTTCAATGTTACAATACAAATATATACTTGTTGAAGCATCCATAAACCCCAATCCATTAACCTTGGATTAGAACATAATTGTATTTCCCTCGACCGAATCTACAAAATACCATGGGTAGAAAACCATCATGCCCAAAACCATGTGTGAAATCCATGCACAAAACCATAGGTAGTTCTGCCCAACTAATATACTGTCAAAAAAAAAATTTGAGGGCCTTGTGCCCGATGCAATGAAAGGGGGCCTAACCGCCCCCCCTCTAACCACCCGAATTCATGCTGGGGCTAGTCATGGAAACAATATAACACACACCCAACATTCTCCCACTTGTTGTTTTCTTTTCCACACAGCGGGTCACGGGAGAGCTTAGTCATTGGTCTAGCCCTACAACACCCATTGTTTCTCTACACCAAGAAAACTTCTAAGTGCTCACAGAGTTCATCAATGCATCATCAATATTCTTCAAAGTTTCCACCTTTATCAGCAACACCTATTTGTCCTCAACCATGTCCCTCACAAAGTGATATTGAACATCAACGTGATTTGTCTTTGAATGATAAGTAGGGTTCTTTTCCAATAAATTGCACTTTGGTTGTCACAGTCTATCCTTATAGCTCGTTGTACTAACCCCATACTTGAACACAATATCTGCAACCAAAATGCTTCCTTGCATGCATGAGTGGTTGACATGTATTTTGCCTCTATAGTTTGAAGTGCCACTACAGACTGTCTCTTGCTCATCCAACTGACGGCACCTCCAAATAGGTTAAACACATACCCACTTGTAGATCTTCTCTGATCCATATCTCCAGCCCAGTCTGCATCAACAAAGCCATGAATGTCCAAAACTCTGTCCAATCCTGGTCTTCCTTAGTAGCACATACCATAATCACTAGTGCCATGTAAATACCTGAAAACCCACTTCACTGTTGTCCAATGCTCCTTCTCAAGTTTTGACATAAACCTCCTCAATACTCCTACTACATGTGAAATTTCTGGTCTAGTACAAACCATTGCATACATTAGGCTACCAACTGCACTTGCATATGGAACACGCGACATGTCCTCTTCCTCTTCTTATGTCTTGGGACACTTTTCAACAGATAACTTTACACCTACAAGAAAAGGAACCTTCACCGGTTTACTATCCTACATATTAAACCTCTACAATATTGTCTTGACATACTTCCTCTGGTTTAACCAAAGCTTCCTCTTTGCCTGATCTCATTTAATTTGCATTCCCAAAATATAATTTACAGCAGTGAGATCCTTCATGTAAAATTTGGAGGACACTTGGGTCTTCAAATCCTGGATAATTCCTTTATTATTTCCAATCAGTAACATATCATCCACATATAAGACCAAATAAATAACATGGTGACCAATTAATTTAAAATACAAACAGTAATCTTCTTTTCTTCTGGTGAAGCCAAGTCCCCGTATATATGTATCAAATTGTTGATACCACATCCTTGGTGATTGTTTTAACCCATACAAAGACTTTTTTAACTTGCATACTAGTTCTTTCTTACCCTTCACCGCAAATCCTTCGGGTTGCTTCATGTATATCTCTTCTTCCATATCCCCGTGAAGAAATGTTGTCTTCACATCCATCTGCTCTACCTCAAAATCAAAAGAAGCAACAACATATAAAAATAATATAATAGAAGCTACCTTAGTGACAAGAGAACAAATATCACCAAAATCAATTCTCGACACCTGGGAATAACCTTTTGCTACCAACCGAGCTTTGTATTTCTCCACCTCACCTTCTCATTCATCTTCTTCTTAAACACACATTTGCTTCCAATGGGATTCCTTCCAGATAACAACTCCACTAGATCCCAAGCCTCATTTTTGTCCAAAGCTGTCATTTCATCATTCATGGCCTCTTTCAAGAGTTTTCCATCCTCTGAATCTACTGCCTCCCTAACAGTTCTGGGATCATCATCGATAAAAGATAAAGAAAAATTTGAATAGAAAGCAGTTGGACTATACCTTTTTGGCTGCCTTCTTTCTCGAACTAATATTCTCATAGCTGGAGTTTTTGGCTCTTCATCTTCTAATTATTGTTTTGCTATAGAGTCTGATTCTTCCTCCTTTAGATCAAAATCTATCTTCTCAGGTTCATTAAGTAGGACTTCATGTTTAATAACATCTTTCAACTCTCTAAACTCCACATCTTAGTTGTACACAAACTTCCTTGTTTCTAGGTTCCAAAGCTTATAACATTTTAAACCATCCTTATACCCAATAATTATGAACCTTTCATATTTACTATCCAACTTGGTTCTTTTCTCCTTTGGAACATGTACATATGCATCATAATCAAATACCATCAAATGTTTAAGAGAGGGTTTCTTACCAGTCCATACCTCATGTGGAGACTTATCCTCCAACATTGATGAAGGTGATCTATTAACCAAGTACCATGCAGTCTCCACCGCCTCTACCCAAAATTCTTGTCCTAACCCAGCACCACTGAGCATGCTTCTTACCTTTTCCATCAACATCATGTTCATTCTTTCTGCTACTCCATTTGGGTAAGGTGTGTATGGAGTAGTCTTTTGTCGTGCTATACCACACTTCTTATAGAACTCTTCAAATTCCTTCTTACAAAACTCTCCACCATTATCTTTCCTCGACACCTTTATCTTCTTCTCTGTTTGGTTTTCCACCAGAGCCTTAAATTCTTTAAACTTGTCAAAGACTTCAGATTTATTTCTAAGGAAATATATCCCTGTATTCCTTGAGAATTCATATGTAAATGATACATAGTACACAGACTTACCTAATTATGGAGCTGACACAGGTCCAAACACATCACTGTGCACAAGCTCTAATATCCATTTCACCCTCTTAGCACGAGAGGGGAAACTCACCCAAATTTTCTTCCCATATATGCAATGTTCACAGAAATCAAAATCCAGAGAGAAATTAGACATACCTTCTACCATACCATTACCATGAAGTAATTAAAGGCCCTTCTCTCCAATATTCCCAAGCCTTTGATGCCATAGCATGGTATTTCCTCCATAGACTACAATATTTTCTACTCCATTTTCAGGAATCATAGAACCATTGCACCCATCAATAACAGTGTTGTCTAGAAGCTTGTACAAATTTCCAATCTGAACTCCCCATATCAATACCAGTGCTCCCCAAACCATCTTGTAGGTATCTTTCTTAAACACTGCTTTTACACCTGCATCATCCATCTTTCTTACAGAAACCATAATTTTGGCCAATGCGAGAATGTGCAAAACACCCGAAAGCGCTCTAATCCTTCCACCTTGCAACTTCAACTTGAATTTTTTGCAACCAACGATTCTAGCCTTCCTTTCATCCCCTAAGAGGAAATCACCACCATCATATTTCTCATATTTGCAGAACCACTCCCCGTGGGTAGTGAAGTGAAAGGATGCACCTAAGTCAATTAACCACACCTCATGATCTACATGTGTGCTTGAAGAAGAAGCCAAGTACACATACCCATGTTCATCTAAGGTGATTTTTTCCTCTGTAGAAGGAGCATCATTAGATCGCATTCATTTCTCGAGAGATTTATATCTACAGGCTTTTTTGAAGTTCCCTTCTTTTCCGCATTTCCAATACACCTTTACAAGTTTTCCTGGAGATTTAGATCTCCCACTTGAGGAATTATTTTTTTTTTGTTCTGGGACCTTCCTCGTACAAATAAGGCATCTCCATTCTAGCCCTCCATATTTTTCTTCCTCGTCTCCCCCAACAACAAGAACTAGACTATTTCATAAAACTTCAAGCTAGTTGTATTGATACCTATTGCAACAAGCAGTCTATCCCACGAATACGATAGGTAACACAACAAACTGATGCACTTATCTTCATCTAAAGTTTTAATACCAATAGATGAAAACTAGCTTACCACAGTATTAAAGGCATTCATAAGTTCTGTCACCAAGTCTCCATCCTTCATTCTCATGTTATATAGCTTTTTCCATAGGAATAATTTGTTCACCAAAGACTTAGATTAGTACAAAGTCCCTAACTTGCCCCATGAAACCTTCACCATAGCTTCCCTTGAAACATTCAACAACACTGAATCTGAGATACACAACCATATTTTTCTCTGTGATTTCTGATCCAACTTCCCCCAGTGTTCATCTGACATTGTCATTGGTTTAGTTCCTAGATTTACCGTGATCCACTGATATTTATCCACAAGGAGGTCCTCCATCTTGAGTTTCCACAACTCAAAACTTTGACCATTAAATTTCTCTATCTCTATATTTCCACTACTCACCATCTGCTTTCACCAGAAGAATCGATCCCGCAGATCTCCCACTGAACAGGGTCTACCACAACCTTGGGCAAAACCCCTCAGTAGCATAGGCATCCCCGTGAATTCGAAACAGATATGATACCAAATGTGGGTTTTAACACTGTACAAAAATTACCTACATACAAATTCTAAAAAACTGAAAATAAACAATGGCGAGAGCATAAAACATAAAATAGATATACACAAAAATTTTCCCCTCAATCCCAAAGCTGAGACTACCGAATTTATTTTTCATTATATTCCTTTCAATGTCACAATACATATATCTACATGTTGAAGCATCCATAAACCCCATTCCATTTACCCAGGATTAGAACATAACTATAGTTCCCTTAACCGTATCTACAAAATACCATGGGCAGAAAACCATCATGCCCAAAACCATGTGCGAAATCCATGCACAAAACCATAGGTACGTCCGCCCACCTAATATAGGGTCCAAAAAAAAAAAATCCTAGGGAACTGCCCCCTACAAACCCACCAGCTTCGTGTGTGGGGCTAGTCATGGAAATAATATAAAACACATCATGTGTGTGGCCCTGGATGTCATCATGTGTGTCTTCTCTTGGATGACAAGGGAAAAGATGTTAGAGTGATTACAAGTGTGAAATTCCTAGAGAATGAGGATGAAATAAGCCGATGATTGACAATATTTTGGAATAATGTACAAGAACATATCAGCAAAAAAATAAGAAAAGCATGCCTCAAAAGGAATCAATTAGTTAAGACCATCTGAAACATACCAGTAAGAAAGCACTAGAAGTCATATGAAAATTAGATCATAGTTAATTACTAACATATGCAATGAATAAGAAAGCAAAGATTCAAATCTAACATATGAGTCACATGCCAAAAATTAGTTCATTAACATATAACCAATATGAAAGCATGCACACACACATAATTGAAGTATTGGCTAGCCATTACAACTAGTAGAGGAAGACATAGGAATCTTTACCAAAAATTAATAACTTATAATTAATAATGTTGAAAATCCAAGTACATATACTACAAGCCCATCAAAATCCAATTATGGAATGAGGGTTTCTCATGTGGGCTATTGGTTGTTCTCGAACCACGCCACTAGGAGGGAAAGGGGTACCATTTTATTTGAGCGCATTTTGTTCCATAAATAAGTGTAGTAGCAAAGAGTGGGTAGAAAGAGAGCAAAAAGAGAGGGTATGTGCATTGTGGCAAGCCATGAAGCATAAGAAGCACTTATTTGTACTTGTGTCCATTTCCATTCATAGAAAATGAGACCAGAGCAGCCTCACATTCCAACTAGGTTTTCTGTGGAAAGGGTTTACTATGTAATATCTTATGTTATTATGGTTTTTGTATATTTTCCTATAGATTCACAAGCTCATGCAATTTACTAAATCACGGGACAAGAATCTATTTATACTTTCAACTAGTGGAAGCCAATAGATCGATGAAAATAATATGAACAAGAAGACAAATCAATGGCACATAACACAATATTTATTCGGGGAAATCCACAATTCAAAACCCCTACTATCTATATTGCATTAATCAGAAATCCAAGATGAGAATACAATTCTTGTTCTCACAAGAAAAATCCTTGCACGAGTATAGTCAACTCTCAGCTCACAAGCTAGCTTAAGCCAAATCCTCAGCCTATTCTACAGCGCTCCAAGCCCCTATTTCCTTGTGCAATTCCTACGATGAATAGCCCATATTTAAACAGAATTCATGCTTCCAAAACTACACAATCCAAACATAGGTCTTTATTTGATTGCATGCATGATATTTACAACTCATTAAATCATACAATTGATAGTACACTATCCCTACACTCTAATCTCAACTAGGTATTTCTCTAAACTGACATGCATGAGTGTCTCCTGAGGGAATCTTCAGTTAACTAGAGTAACACTTGTGGATACACCAATGCACTAACTAACTGTTAGTCCTCTATTAGTTCCACCAACAATTAGAACTATTTTAACTGTTTATAACTCAATCAAACTGAGTTATCTTATTACAACTCCAATAAACTCAATCTGGACCCCTTAAACTTAGGGATCACACTTTCATGACTCCATATAGAATTCCAACTCGAAATTCCTAAGTTAACTAAGTCAACTTAACTTAGTTAACTATTACAAGTTAATATGATAAAAGAATTACAATTTTAATTCACAATTTAATTTAAGGACAAATTAAATTGGAATTTCTGGATTCTATTTTTAACATTTCTTATTTCTATTTTCAACACACCCTCTCAACAAGTAAGGAATTTAACTTGATCCTGATCCTAAACCTTTGTAATTCTTTGCATGCAACACATCTCTCTAGTGTTGTTGCTACAACAACTCCAAAAACAAAAAAGCATCCAACCTGAATCAGTATGATGCATTTGTCGTCAAAGTCTCTGATTGTTATTGCCTCTATCGACTGAAAACTCTGCGCTTTTGTTGACTCTACCTGTCTACACTGTTGTCAACCCTTATATGCTCTCTTCAGTATCTAACTACTCTAGCCTCTATCACTCTGACCTCTAATTGCATCAATCACCATTGATTCCTCCATTACTATGCACTTTGGGCTCCCATAGCAAGACACAATCCATGAGATAAAACCTCTCAATGGACCCTACCGAATTTCAACCCTCTAGGGACTATCACTTCACATCACCCCACCTCACACCTAGAGGTATGGCTGCAAGTGATCCTTGTTGACATTATGATACAAGTGTTGTTCTTGATGGCAACTCACTCACACGTCAGTTAAGTTTTCATGAAAGGCAACCCACAGTGTAACAGATCCATTCAGATGTAACAGGGCATTGGTAAAGAAGAATAGAAAGATGGAACTAAAGTCTACTAATCAGAATGAAGAAGTTGAAGGTAAACGATGGTAAAAAGTAGTTTAATATGTATACCCAGGTCCACTTAGTCAATATGGCATATACATGCAGGTCCATGGAACAAAAAGTGCGTATACGTATACATGCACTCCTACAAGAGGAAAAGCGAGTACAGGTTGGAAAGTCAAGGAATTTCAAGAGTAGAGAATACGAAGGGTAAATACCATGGTATTAGCCCACAATATTGAGTGGAGTAATGATTGTTTCATCCCACCCAAGAATACCACGGTTCTTAAGTGGTTTTGGTCCGAGGTATTGAGAAAGGCCTAAAACTATATAAGGAGGAGAAGATCATAAGGCAAATGTGTGCAAATGAAAAGGGTTTGTAAGGAATACTTCTATCTGAAGTATATTTTATGTTGCATGGGCTATGTTCATGATTTGATCTCAAATATTTTGTGCACCTTGAATTCAATGTTGGATTAGGATCATGAGACCTGAAATGACTTGTCATTGAATGATCTGATATTGGTTGGGCCAAATCTAATTGTGTACACCTGTTTTATTCTTTGAATGTCATAATCTGGGTTTGAATGAAGTATGGAATAGTAGCGAAGTTATGAGTTAATATTTGTAGATATGTACACTAGTTCTCTTTGGTGAAGCTGCGCATACACATCATTTCAGCTCTTCCAATTAGTGTATACAAAATAAAAGTATGTTGTTCAGACATGATTGATCTATTTGATAAGTATTGTTGTTTTACTGTTGTCTGTCAATAAATTCTTCTCAGATCTAAATGTAAAACTAGATGCATAAGGAATTTGATATCTGATTGATTGATTGTATAACTGAGAAGGGTGATCTCTATTGCTACTTGTGTAAGGCTCTATAAATTGGCAGTAGATGTTCAATATATTGTTGGTTGGTACATGCTTGATTCAGAAGCTTTATGTTTTAGTAGTATTGAAGGTATATGCAGGTTTGATTAAAGGAAGTGGCGTATACATGCAGGTTGTGTTCAGTAAAGCAGCGTATACATTATGATGCATCATTTGTGAGGTTGCAGCTAGTTCTAAATGATGATGCAGGTTTCTAGGTTCAGCACAGTGTTCTGGTGAAAGTGATCTGACTGTTCATATTAATTGATTATTTGTTGAATAAGTTTGAGATTTTTGATGTGTCCAGTCTGAAAATTTGATGAAACGAGACCTTCATGTGTATTTTTGTGTACCATGAGCATCTAGTCTAAAAATTTATGAAACGTGGTCCCTAGAGGAAGAGAGAAGGTCGTAGCCTTCTATAGGCTATTGCCTACGTACTAGTAAACACATTTTCTAGTACAAGAGCTAGGGTGTTGTAGCTCCCTTCCAGTAGAAGCCGGAAAATGAGAGAAGGTTGTAGCCTTCTGCAAGTGGGTGCCTACGTATTGGTATGAGTCTGCACCAGTACAAGATTGTAAACATATTTTCTTATTATTAAAAGAAGACAGAGACGACAATAGCAGGTGGTTTTCACCCACATTGGGTTTCCACCTTAAATCTTGGTGTTCATGTGTGTTGCTTATGTGTGATGGTTTATTATTTTTCTATTGCGCTAATTAATAAGTTACTGATGCACTAGTTATAGATAAACACATGATAAATTAACTAAATCACAAGTTCTCTGGGTATACATTGGTTTCACTAATCACAGTACCATGTACACGTTAGTTCACTACACAGAAGTAGCATATATAAATATGTTTGGGAAATGAAAAATTATTGATCTGATAATACTAATTCACCCCCCTTCTCAGTATTATTTCCAATAATTGGCATCAGAGAAGGTCCTTTAGAAGAAGCTTCATTGCTTGAAGGAAGATCTTTCAAGATGAATAATCATGAAGGCATGGGATCCATAAAATCACCAATCTTCAATGAGAGCAACTTAGTATATTGGAAAATAAGAACTAGAGCCTATCTACAATGACTTGGACCTGATGTTTGGGAAAATGTGGAAGGAGGATATCAATTTCTAGCAACAATTCCTATAGATTCTGCAAGTAAGAAGTTATACGAAACCAATGCCAAAGATGTCAATATGTTATTTGGAAGTCTATCAGAATCAGAATTTTTCGAACTCATGCATCTCAAGACAGAAAAAGAGATATGGGACAAAATCATTCAGAGCAATGAAGGAGACTCTTAGGTAAAACGTGTTAAGCTTCAAACTCTCAAAATTCAGTATGAAACTCTTAAGATGCATAGTGATGAGAGTATTACTAGTTACTTTTATGTATAGATGATATTGTTAATTGTATGAAGAATCTGCGTGAAGAGATAAAAGAAGCTACTTTAGTTGAGAAAATTTTGAGATCTTTTTCCTTTAAATTTGAGTCAAAAGTTTTTTCCATAGAAGAAAAACAAGATCTTCAAACTATTACTGTGACTCAACTCCATGGAATCCTAACTGCCTTTGAAATGAGAAAAGGAGTTCCATCAAATATGAGAGAAGTCACTTTTAAAGCGTCAGCAAAGGGAAAAGAAAAGGAAGAGCACACTGAATCAGAACACATTTCTGATGAAGAAAATGAGGTAAATTTTGTCAAGAAGCTTCAACGGGGTTCCAGAAGGTTCAAAGGTAAACTACCTTTCAAATGCTTTACTCATGGTAGAGTTCGCCATTATGCTGCCAAATGTCCTCGTAGAGATGAATATGAAAAAGGAAAGGAATATGCAAAAGGAAATAGAAAACAGGTTGTGAATAAAAGGAGTTACTATACTCATGAAGATAGTGATGGCTTATCCAATAATGATCAAGATGAAACTAACCAAGATTATAGACTACTCATGGCTTATAGAAATGATGATTTTTTGGATGCCTTAGAAGAGGAATACTTTCTTGAAGAAATTACTAAACTCAAAATCTGTTTAGAAGAAAAGAATATGATCATCGATACGTTGACACACCAACTCACAGAAAGAGAAAAACACAATGAAAATATAGAATGTAAAATTGTGGGTCTAAGAAAAGAACTTGAGAAGACAAAATCTCTTAATCTTAGATTTGCTAAAGGATATGAAACGTTAAATGAAGTCATCAAATTTTAATGTTCTCCTCTCATAAAGACAGGTCTTGGATATACTGAAGAATCATCTCAATCACAGAAGTTGTCAGCCTCCACCAGAAGCTATCTTGATGCAGCAAAGACCAGTGAACAGTATGTCAATCTTTAGCAAAGGTCTAAAATACTCATCAGGTAAATCATACCCAATTTACTCCAAGGATGAATATCAGTAGAAGCTTCAACCAATAGGTAAACAATGACAAAAGATTCTATTATCGCAGAAACTTATTTAATGGGAAATGTTTTTCATGTCATAACTTTGGGCATGAGGCTACTCAATGTGTTTCTTACAAAACCATCATGATTAGAGAAGTAGGAAATCAGAGGAGTGCAACAGGAATCAAGAAAAGTTCCTATAATAACTTTTCTCATCTTGAAAATGAAGTAGAATGTTCGATTTGTAACAACTTTGGTCATGAAGAATCTGAATGTAAGAGAAAATTTTGGCCATCACTTCAAAAGGAGCAAACATCATTAAATCCAAAGATATGGAGAAAGAAGGAATCTCAAACAGAAATATGTGGCATAGCTATGTACGCAGAAGGATAAGAAAATCAAAGTACATCGATAGCAGATGCTCCAAACACATGATAGGTGATAAAGAGAAACTCCATTCATATAATGCTTTAGAAAAAGAAAAGAATGTCTCATTTGCAAATGACACCCCATCTATCATTAAAGGTAAAGGTTTTGTCTTCTTGAAATAAAAGGTTAAAGTTGGAAATGTCATGTACGTAGATTGTTTAAAGCATAATCGGATGAGTGTCAATCAAATGTGTGATCAAGGAAATGAAGTTGTGTTTCGATCAAATGGATGTGTGGTTTGTGATCTTGATATAGGAAAGACTGTGATCAAAGGAACAAGAACTAAAATCAACTTATACATACTCAAAGAAGGACAACAACAATTCTATCTAAGCAAAACCGATGAAAACTGGCTATGGCATAGAAGATTGGGACATCTAAGCTTTTCTCAAATAAGAAAAGCATGCAGGCTCGAGGCAGTTCGTGATCTTCCAGATATTAGCATCCCAGAAAATACCATATGAAAACCATTTCAAGTCGGTAAGCAAACCAACATTCACTTCAATGAAAAAGAAGGATCAGCAAGTAAGCCTCTTGAACTCATCCATACTAATTTATCTGGACCAACAAGGAAAAAGTCACCTCGTGGAGAAGAATACTTTATTTTATTTATTGATGATTTTTCCAATATGTGTTGGATAGGCCTACTAAAGCATAAATATGAATAATTTGAAAAGTTTAAAGCCTTCAAAGATTTAGTTGAAAATGAATCGGATCGAAAAATACAATGTCTCAAATCTGATCGAGGGGGAGAATTCATATCAGATGAACTCTTTGACTTTTGTGAACAACATGGAATAAAGAGGAAATTCTCCATTGCAAGAACTCCTCAGCAAAATGGTGTGGTGGAAAGAATGAACGGAACAGTTCAACAAATGGCTTGAGCAATGCTTGATGAATCTGGAACTCCTGCAACCTTCTAGGGTGAAGCTGCATTTGCTGTCGTGACTATTCTCAACAAAGAAAATGTTTGGATAAATATAAATCAAACTCCATATGAACTTTCGTATGGTAAGCCTCCTACTGTAAAACACTTTAGAGTGTTTGGAAGCAAATTTTTCATCAAAAGGACTGATGAAAAACTTGGTAAGTTTGAACCTAGAGCCGACGAAGAAATTCTTCTTGGTTATTCATCCAAAAGTGAAGGATACAAATGTTATTATAAAAGACTTCAGAAAATTGTTGAAAGCATTAATGTTGTAATTGATGAAGCATGCAGAAATCCTGAACAAATGAAATCAACAGAGGAATATGACAATGAGGAAGTTGGGGAATTTTTTCCCACATCAAATAAACCAATGAAGCACTAGAAGAAGATACAACAGATAGGGAAAATACTCCATCCAGGTATGTTCAGAAGAATCATCCAGAATCTCAAATTCTAGGAGAAAAGGGGGTTGGTATATAGACAAGAAGAACTCTTACTGGGACCTCAAGCTACCTAGCATTGGTATCCTCCACTGAACCTCAAAATGTAAATGAAGCCTATAAAATATGAATGTTGGGTCAAGGCCATGGATGAAGAACTTGACCAAATTGAAAAGAATGATACTTGGGAGTTAGTTCTTATACCTCATGATAAAAATGTTATAGGAAAAAAATGGATATTTAAGAACAAGTTGACTGAAAATGGAGAATTTATTATAAACAAGGCCAGACTTGTTTGTATGGGGTATGCTCAACAAGAAGGTATAGATTTTGAAGAAAATTTTGCACCTGTTTCGAGACTCGAAGCCATAAGGATGTTTCTTTCTCTTTCTAGTTTTCAAAAATTCAAAGTATATCAAATGGATGTAAAATCAGCCTTCCTTAATGGAGATTTAGAAGAAGAAGTTTATATTGAATAACTAGAAGGATTCATTCTTGGAAATTATGAAAAACTTGTATGAAAGCTTAAAAAGGCTCCCTATGGTCTGAAATAGGCTCCAAGGGCTTGGTATTACAGCCTTGACAAATATCTACAACAACAAGGTTTCACAAAAGGTTCTGTAGATAGAAATTCATACACAAAGGTTGAAAATGATAAGCTGTTAATTATTGTTGTTTATGTTGATGATATCATCTTTGGTAGTAATGAAGAATCCATGAGTCAGAATTTTGCTTCAGTAATGCAACAAGAATTTGAAATGTCTTTACTTGGTGAAATTCCTTATTTTCTTGGTCTACAAGTACAACAAACAAAAGATGGTATCTTTATTTCACAAACCAAATATCTCAAGCAAATCTTGAAGAAGTACGGAATGGAAGATTCTAAACCAGTATGTACTCCAATGGTAATAGGATGTAGTCTCAGTCCTAATGATGAATCACCAGTAGTAAACCAACCAACTTACAGATCTATGATTGGAATTTTGCTTTATCTAACAGGTACCAGACCTAATATCATGCATGCAGTAGGAATTGTTGGAAGGTTCCAAGCAAATCCAAAGGAATTACATCTCCAAGAAATCAAAAGAATTTTCAAATATCTTCAACAAACTCGGGACTTTGGACTATGGTATCCTAAAGATACAGACCTTACTCTTCATGCATATACATATGCAGATTGGGCAGGAAATGTTGATGATCGAAAGAC
The DNA here is from genome assembly GCA_000404065.3 of Pinus taeda. Lineage (NCBI taxonomy): Eukaryota > Viridiplantae > Streptophyta > Pinopsida > Pinales > Pinaceae > Pinus > Pinus taeda. Next base: position 24,764 of record APFE031485828.1, read on the forward strand.
CACTAGTGGAGTTGCATTCTATATGGGTTCTCAGTTAGTGTCATGGTTCAGCAAGAAACAAATTTTGATTCCCTTATCTATAGTTGAAGCAAAATATGTGGTTGTTGCATATTGTTGCACACAACTACTTTGGATGATGCAAACGTTGCAAGACATTCAGATCACATGTACTCCACCCATCTCCATTATATGTGATAATACAAGTGCCATCAGTATTTCGAAAAATCATGTCATGCACTTCAAGACCAAGAACATACCCATTAAGTACAATTTTCTACGAGAACAAGTGCTTGAAAAAAAGGTTAAATTGGAGTATGTTCCCTCCAAAGAATAGGTTGTTGATATATTCACTAAACCACTTCCCAAAGAAACATTTGAATATCACAAACAATATCTGGGAGTAGTTGTTGCATTATCCTGTTGTTAAATCTAGTGTTCAGAGGAAGGTTATTATACGCGGGTTTCATGATATATAGTCGTGTATAAACACGGCTTTTAGTGGCTTAAGGAGCGTATATGTTTTTCTGAATGAAAAACAGTGGGTCAGACTCTAATATGGGTGCTATATCTGATATTGATGATTACAGTCTGACGATATGCTTTGTTCATTGATTTTTATCTAACTAGAAAATATGCCTTGATGAATGACGTTGACAATGCACAGGTAGCACAGGTTTAGGGGAGAATTAGCCTTCACACACATTCAACATTGTTGGCATCATGGTTGTTGAGTTCAGCTATGGCTTCAGCTACTTATATCATTTATTGCATAAGTCATGTAAAGATCTAGTGTGTGATATGACTTCTTCTATCATGATCTATATTTCAATGAGTCCTATTGAACATATGATGTAATTTGTATCCCCACTTTGCATGGGGGTGTATCCCCACTTTATTGGGTGATTGATGTATGTATGAGTCATTGGTCATAGGAAGTTCATACTCACTTAGTTGAGTTATAGAGTCATGTTATTCTTTTGAAACATATCTCTGTAGAGTCAACATGTACTCAGGGGGAGCATGGACAACATAATGTATAACAAAGGGGGAGAATAAATTGTTCCACCGTTTTCCCTTGATGTCAAAGGGGGGAGAGTATTTTGGTGTTTCTTGTTATCTCTAACAATTTCTACAGCTTGCAGTAATCAACACCAACATGATTGCCATCAAGTCCAAAGGGGGAGATTGTTGGCATTATGATACAAGTGTTGTCCTTCATGGAAACTCAATCACAGGTCAGTTCAGTTTTGATGAAAGGAAACCCAGAGTTTAACAAATCCATTCAGATGTAGCACGGCATTGGTACTGAAGAACATGAAGATGGAACTAAAGTCTATTTATCAAATGAAGAAGTTGAAGTCAAAGGATGGTGAAAAGTAGTTTAAGATGTGTACGTAGGTCCACTTAGTCAAAACAGCATATACACATAGGTTCACAAAGAAAAAAAAATAGATATATATATATATATAATAATATAATAATATATAAATTAAAAATTAAATAAATAAACTAAATTAAAAATATAATATATAAATATATATATATATTTATATAAAAAATATAAATATATAATTAAATATATAATATATAATAAATAAAAAATTAAATAATAAATATCAAATTAAATTAAATTAAATAAATAAATAAAAATAAAAAGTGTATACGTATACACACACTCCCGCAAGAGGAAAAGCATGTACAAGTTGGAAAATCAAGGAATTTCAAGAGTAGAGAATACCATGGGTCAATACCATGGTATTAGCCCATAATATTGAGCGGAGTAATGATTGTTTGATCCCGCCCAAGAATACCACGAGTCCTACGTGGTTTTGGTCTGAGGTATTGAGAAAGGCCTAAAACTATATAAGGAGGAGAAGATCATAAGGCCAATGTGTGCAAGTGAAAAGGGTTTCTACGGAATACTTCTATCTGAAGTATATTTTATGTTGTAGGGTCTATGTTGGTGATTTGATCTGAAATATTTTGTGCACCTTGAATTCAATGTTGGATTAGGATCATGAGACCTGAAATGAATTATCATTGAGGACCTGGTATTGGTTGGGCCAGATCTAATTGTGTACACCTGTTTTATTCTTTGAATGTCATGTTCTAGGTTTGTCTGAATTCTAGAATAGCAGCGAAGTTATGAGTTAATATTTGTAGATATGTATGCTGGTTCGCTTTGGCGAAGCTACATATACATGTCAGTTCGGCTCTTCCAAGTAGCGTATGCAAAAGAAAAGTATGTTGTTCAGAGATGGCTGGTCCATTTGATTAGTACTATTGTTTTATTGTTGTTTGTCAATGAAGTCTTCTTAGATTTGAATGTAAAACTGAATGCATAAGGAGTTTGATATCTGATTGATTGATTGTATAAGTGAGAAGGGTGATCTCTGCTACTGCATGTGTAGGGCTCTCTAAATTGATAGTAGATGTTCAGCATATTGTTGGTTGGTATAGACTTGATTCAAAAGTTTTATGTTTCAGTAGTTTTGAAGGTATGCGTAGGTTTGATTAAAGGAAGTAGCGTATACACGTAGGTTGGGTTTAGTAAAGCAACGTATACATTCTGATGCATGATTTGTGAGGTTGCAGCTGGTTCTAAATGATGATGCAGGTTTCTAAGTTCAGCACAGTGTTCTGGTAAGAGTGATCTGACTATCTAGATTAACTGATTATTGGTTGAAGAAGTTTGAAAGTTTTGATGGGTCCAATATGAAAATTTGATGAAACTAGGCCTTCATGTGTATTGTTGTGTACTAGGAACATCCAGTCTGAAAATTTATGAAGCGTGGTCCCTGGAGGAAGAGAGAAGGTCGTAACCATCTATAGGCTAGCGCCTACGTACTAGTAAACACATTGGCTAGTACAAGAGCTAGGGGTTGTAGCTCCCTTCCAGTAGAAGCTAGAAAATGAGAAGGTTGTAGCCTTCTGCAGGTGGGTGCCTACGTACTAGTATGAGTCTGCACCATTAAAAGATTGTAAACAGATTTTCTTATTATTAAAAGAAGACAAAGACGACAGCAGTAGGTGGTTTTCACCCACATTGGGCTTCCACCTTAAATCGTGGTGTTCATGTGTGTTGCTTATGTGTGGTGGTTTATTTTGTTTTATTGCATTTTTTAATAAGTTATTAATGCACTGGTTATAGGTCAACACATGATAAATTAACTAAATCACAAGTTCTCTGGGTATACGCTAGTTTCACTAATCATAGTAGTGTGTACACTCTAGTTTACTACATAGAAGTAGCATATATAAATTTGTTTGGGAAATGAAAAATTATTGATCTGATAATACTAATTCACCCTCCAACTCAGTATTATTTCCAACACTCCCTCTACCCACTTGGCTCGAAATTTCCCCCTACTGGAGGTATCTGCATCAGTGGATGCCTCCACTCGGTATCCTCTTTGCTTCTCCAATTGTGGCTAATCCACAATTGTCTGAGACTACTTATGAGACTAATTCTTCTCTGCTTAAGTGGATCTCTACACTCAGTCTCCTCTTAGCTTCTCTAATTATGGTTGCTCCATAATTTCCTGAAGCTGCTTCTGAGGCTTCTTCTAGCGCTTCATGTTGAGAGGTAATTTACTCTCCCTCTCAACCACCAAGTCTCTAACCTTTTTCTTTCTCCTCAAGGCTTTGGATGCATCTTGTACCTCAAGACCATACATGTCCTTGACCTGTGCACTGATCTATTTCACCTGTCCCATGGCGATGTGTTTAAGGAAAACCTTTCCCTTACTAAAACTCACATCATAGCCATGGTATTCCAATACCACAACTAAAATAAGATTCTTCTTTAATCCTGGAACATACATCACATCTGTGATTATGATAGGGGATTAAGACTCCCCCTGAAATTAACTGTACCAATCTCAGTCTCTATACCTCCCATCATCTCCAAACTCTATGCTATGCTTGAGGTCTATCTCCTCAAAGTCACTAGAGAGATATTTGTTCCCCATCATAAGGAACGAGGCACCATTGTCAAGATACCACACACCTCCCATGGCAGTGTTGGCCATGCATGCAATGAGAGTGAAATCAAGTTTGAATTGTGAAGCTAGAGCTTCACCTATTGCAGTTACTGCAGCGTCCTTTCTTTCTTTCTTTTGTGGGAAATTCACGGCATAGTGTCTGTGTTCGTGAAAGTGAAAACACTTGACTTTCGACAAGTCCATATTCTTGTTTCCTGCCTCACCTTGGGACTTCTTTCCCTTCGCCTTTTTGCCTTACTTGTTAAGGCAAAGTCCTCTTCCACTTCCTTGGAAGAGGTCCCCTCTCTTGTGTTCCATCGAAACTCCTCTTGTACCAAATTCGACCACAGTCGTTCCCAATCTAGCAGTTTCTCCCTCCCATTGACAAAGTCTTGATAACTATGCCAACTCTTGGGAAGTCCTAGAAGAGATAGGCTCACCATATCATCCTCAAAAATAGTGATTCAAACACTTCCAAGATCATCTCGACAATGAGTGAACTTGGTAAACTAATTTGGAATTGAGTCGCCCGCCTCCATCTTGATTTTTCGAAGTTTATCTTTCAGCGCCAACTTCCTATGGTCGTTGTTGTTCTAGAAAAGGTTTGCTAATGCTTTCCACATATCATACGAAGTCTCCCTCCCATGAATACTTGAGACAATGTGGTCTCGAACTCCCTCAAGGGTTATCTGCCTCGTCGTTGCCACACACTTCTTCCATTCGGTCTGATATATTGCATCCAATGCTGGTGGCTTAGGAATGTCTTGATCAATGAATTCTTTCAAGCCATTATCCTCCAAAATGGCCTCCACCTTTTCCTTCCAGTTTATGTAATTTGAGTTTCCATCTAATGTATACTCGAGCCACAAACCGTAGAATGCCATTGTCAATGCTGAAGTATGTATTGCAAATTCGAATTTCACCTGTATCCCAAAACTCAAAACTTTGAAATATCCTCTAATATGTTGAATTCAACTCTGATACCATGTAGATTTTCCTGTAGATTCACAAGCTCATGTAATTTACTAAAGCACAAGACAATAATCTACTTCTACTTTCAACCAACGGAAGCCAATAGATCGATAAAAACAATATGAACAAGAAGAAGACAAATCAATGGCACATAGCATAATATTTATCCAAGGAAAGGCACAACTCAAAACCCCTACTATCTATATTGCATTAATCATAAATCCAATATGAGAATACAATGTTTGTTCTCACAAGAACAATCCATGTACAAGTATAATCAACTCTCAACTCACAACCTCGCTTAAGCCAAATCCATAGCCTATTTTGCAATTCTCCAAGCCCCTATTTCCTTGCACAATTCCTAGGATGAATAAACCATATTTAAAGGGAAATTCATGCTTCCAAAACTGCACAATACAAACATAGGTCCTTCTCTAATTGCATGCATGATATTTACAACTCACTAAATCATAAAAATGATAGTACATTGTCCCTATACTCTAGTCTCAACCGGGTCTTTCTCTGAATTGACATGAATGAGTTTCTCATGAGGGAATCTTCAGTTAACTGGAGTAACACTTGTGGATGCACCAGTGCACCAACTAATTGTTAGTCCTTTGTTAGTTCCACCAACAATTAGAACTAGTTTAACTATCTATAACTGAGTCAAACTGAGTTATCTAATTACAACTCCAATAAACTCAATCTAGACCTCTAAAACTTAGGGATCACACTTTCATGACTCCATATAGACTTCCAACTCAAAATTCCTCAGTTAACTAAGTCAACTTAACTTAGTTAACTATTACAATTTTCTACGAGAAAAGAATTAAAATTTTAATTCAAAATTTATTTCAAGGACAAATTAAATTGGAATTTTTGGATTCTATTTTTAACATTTCGCGTTGCTATTTTCAACATTTTTTGAGTGATTGTTCTATTTGTCCTCTATTTTATGAATAATTATAATTTGTGTGCATATGAAATAGACAATAAGCAATAGATCTAGAATCAAAAGGTAAAATAATTCTCATAGTGTATATTTTAGATTTTCTCGTATCTTTTAATAGTTATGTTGTGACAAACTATCTAGTGGAATATCAACAACAATCTATAACTCATACTTTTAGCACAAACCTATGTAATCTATACTTTATAAAGTTCTTTTCACAATGCAATTCCAATGTAAGCCCCTTTGTGATTTATAAATTTTATTCCCAAGAGGATACCTAAAGGGGCTCATTTAAAAAAAAAATACATAAGAAATGGATAACAAGAAGTGGATACTATGAAACAAACTTGATTCAAATAGAGATTCCTCATTTGTGACATGTTTTTCATTATAGGAATTCAAATTATTTCTCAAAAAAGTTATATTGGGATGTAACATTAAAAGCAACTCCACCACTCTGTATTTTAATAGTGGTTCCTGACACATTATGACATGTTCGCAATGGATAAGAGGAAGGCTAGAATATATAAAGGAACATGTTTTAGCACCAAGCCCAAATGGAAAAGGTTACCTTAGTATTATATACTAATACCACTTATTACAATGGATTGTCTTAAGTGAAACCTTAATGACAATTTTTTGTGATTTACATGAATGCCACTAACCAACCATCATTTTCCAGCCAAAATGATGAGTAAAGTGAGCAATCAATTAAGAAATATTGTGCCACAGGGTCTCAAATACATAATTTATTAGTCTAAATAGAATTTTTCCATTGTTCACATGTGATTCAATGGTTGTTGCAAATAATAAACAAAAATAATCAACGAATAATTTTAGGAAAATGCAAGTGCACTTATTCCTATTAGGAAATGATTTGGAGGTATAGTACAAGTTCTGAAGGGTCAAATAATATTTGACAAAGATTTGGGTAAATTAGATCATAAGCACACATGGTTTTCACATCATTTTGAAGGGATGGTTGGAGTATGGACAAAATTTTAGGACAAGGAAGGAAAATGTGTGTTCCACCATTAACTCAAAGTATCTAGTTCTATATGTAGTAGTTCACTTAAGGAAACTTTTGTTGGGAAAAACATTGAGAGGGTGGGGGTGAATTAGTATTTTAAAAAATCACAATAATAATTTTCTTTTCTAAAATATGTACGCTACTTTACTGAACCCAACCGGTGTATGTACGTGACTGTTGTAAAAGAAACTAGTGTATGCTTAGTGAACTTGTAAAACAACTAATTCTTTATCTGTTAAACTTACACTACAATGTAAGAGATTTATCAGGCATTTGATAAGCAGTAAGCAGGTTCAGTAAGAACATGATAAAGTATCCACATAAGAAACACACATGAACACTGGGATTTAAGGTGGAAACACAATGTGTTAGAAAACCATCGCTCTTATCGTCTCAACCTTCAAACTTATTAATATAAAAAAATTCTTACATTCATGCACTGGTGTAGACTCATGCCGGTAAGTAGCCACCCACTTGTTGAAGGCTATAACCTTCACTCGTTCTCCAGCTCCTACTAGAAGGGAGCTCCAACCCCCTGATCTAATTACCAGCTACTACTAGTAGAAAGCTTCAACTTCCTCACTGAAGGCTCCAACCCTCAGCAACATCAGTGGACCACGTTTCACAAATTTTCACACTGGATCCACCCGATTTAATACATCACATCTTGTATATCAACTTAATCAAACACCAACTTAATTAAAACAGAATAGTGATATCATTGCAACAAGAATGCATAACTGAACTCAGAATATTGCATCAACACACAGAATCAACTACAACACTCATCATTCATATGCCAACATGTATATGTGTTGGGCATCGAATCCCCCCATGGCATGTTTTGGGGCTCAAAACCCAAGTTTTGAGTAGATATTGTTGTAAAGCTCTGCGAATTGTGGGTGTGAAATGTATGTTTTTCGGTCCATGGTTTTGGACGCGATGGTTTTTGGTCCATGGTTTTGGACGCGATGGTTTTCAGTCCATGGTATTGGATGCTTCGACATGTATAAATATGTATTGTGACGTTGAAAGGAAAATAATGAAAAATCACGCTGGTAGTCCCTGTTTTGTGATCCAGGGGAAAATCTCTGTGTATATGTGTCTTATGTGTTATGCTCTTGCATTGTTTATTTTTTGTGTTTTAGAATTCGTATGTAGGTAATTTCTGTACGGGGTTAAAACCTACATTTGGTATCAGAGTTGTTTTAGCTTCAAGGGGATGCCTTTATTGCTGAGGGGTTTTGCTCGGGCCTGTGGTAGACCTTGTTCAGTGGGAGATCTATGAGATCGATTCTGGTGGTCAAAGAAAATTGCGAGCATTGGAAAGATAGAGATCGAGAAATTTAATGGTCAGAGTTTTGAGTTGTGGAAACTCAAGATGGAGAATCTGTTGGTGGATAAAGATTAGTGGATCGCGGTAGATATGGGTACTAAACCAACGAGAATGTCTGATGAAGAATGGAAGAAGTTGGATCGAAAGGAAAACACCACAATATGATTGTGTGTCTCAGATTTAGTATTGTTGAATGTATCAGGGGAAGCTATGGTGAAGGCTTTTTGGGACAAGTTAGGGATTTTATACCAATCTAAGTCTTTGGTGAATAAATTGTTCCTACGGAAAAGCTGCATAACCTGGGGATGAAAGATGGAGACTTGGTGACAGATCATCTAAATGCATTTAATATTGTGGTAAGTTAGTTATCATATGTTGATATTAAAATTTCAGATGAAGATAAGTGCATCAGTTTGTTGTGTTCTCTACCAGATTCATGGGATAGTATGGTTATTGCAATAGGTAGTAATGCAACTACCTTGTAGTTTGATGAAATAGGCTCATCCTCGCTGACGAAGGAGATGAGATGGAAAAATATGAAGAGCCAAAGTGGTGATGCCTTGTCTATACAAAGACAGTCCCAGAACAGAGACAAAAATAAGTCATCGAGTGGGAGATCTAAATCTAGAGGGAGATCTAAATCTCCAGGAAAACCTGTAAAGGTGGTGTGCTGGAAATGTGGAAAGGAAGGGCATTACAAAAGGGACTGTAAATCTAAAGCTCCTGATAAAGGAAAGGGATCTAATGATGCTCCTTCTGCAGAGGCGAAACACCCCAAATGAAAGTGGGGATGTGTACTTGGCTTCTTCAAGTACACATGTAGATCATGAGGCATGGTTGATTGACTCAGGTGCATCCTTTCACTTCACTCCCCATAGAGAGTGGTTCTGCGATTATGATAAATACGATGGTGGTGATGTCTTTTTAGGGATGATAGGAAGGCTAGAATCATTGGTCGTGGAAAAGTAAAGTTGAAGTTGCAAGGTGGAAGGGTTAGAACACTTCCGAGTATTCTGCATATTCCTACATTAGCCAGAAATCTGATTTTTGTAAGCAAGTTGGACGACGCAGGTGTAAAAACAGTGTTCGAGAAGGATACCTACAAGATGGTTCGAGGAGCACTAGTATTGATGCGGGGAGTTCAGACTAGAACTCTGTACAAGCTGCAAGGTATCACTGTTATTGATGGGTGCAACAATTATGTGGTTCCTAAAAGTGGAGCAGAAAATCTAGTGGTCTTTAGAGAGAAGACCATGCTGTGGCATCAAAGGCTTGGACAAATTGGAGAGAAGGGCCTTCGAATACTTCATGGTAAAGGTATGGTAGAAGGTATGAGTAATGAATCTCTGGATTTTGATTTCTGTGAAAATTGTGTATATGGGAAGAAGAATCAGGTGAGTTTCCCCTCTGGTGGTAAGAGAGCGAAATAGATATTAGAGCTTGTGCACAATGATGTGTTTGGACCTATGAAGGTTCCATCACTGGGTAATTCTGTGTACTATTTATCCTTTATAGATGACTTCTCAATTAATAAATGGATATATTTCCTTAAGAAGAAATCTGAAGTCTTTGACAGGTTTAAAGAATTTAAGGCTCTAGTGGAAAACCAGACAAAGAAGAAGATAAAAGTGTTGAGGATAGATAACGGTCGAGAGTTTTGCCGTAAGGAATTTGAAGAATTCTGTAAGAAGTGTGGTATAGCATGACAAAAGACTACTCCATACACACCTGAGAAAAATGGAGTTGCAGAAATAATGAACAAGACGTTGATGGAAAGGGCAAGAAGCATGCT